>ONZH01008152.1:0-28247 GCA_900303285.1 Rhinella marina
AACTTTTTCATTGTAATAGCAACTGCAACTAAACGAAACTATACCCTATCAGACTCCCATTATTGTAGCTGCAATTATTCAGCCGTTATAGCAAGGTTCGTTTTAGGTTCGGTTCGTACGAATCCGAACTTCACGAAAGTTCGCCAAACCGAACTTTTCAAAAGTTTGCTCATCCCTATAACATAGCCACTAGTATTTGCAACCATCAACCGGTATGTTGTAAACACGGTAGCCACTGGGTCAAATATAATTAAACAAGATGGCATCTCATTTCATTTGCCTGGTGACATCCTAGAGATCTCATTTTTTCTCTAGCTTAATATGGCAGCTCTATGGTGGATCTTGGTGGCTTTATACAAGTGAAGCATGTGAAGAACATAAAAGTATATTCAAAATTTGTTTAATAATGACTCGCGTACATGTCTGCTTAAAGGATCTATATTGTACTGTTCCAAAATGCAGCAGACATAGCTCATGCGTAACCACATTGTGACTTCAATCTCCTACTGTGGCTCATTTAAAAATTGCCTTAAAAAAATCTGTAGTATTTTTCACTGGATGCATTCTCTCCTAAAACTCCCCCTTTATAATTTTAAACTCTTTTGCGTGAACCCCCCTAAAATAAAGAACAATAAAGACATGCATGATGCATATGAATATTATTATTTTAATAGTATATATATTAATATATCAGCATTGACTAAAATATGTTCTTACCATTAGAAATGTGTAGAAACCTTAAATTTTCCATGTGCAAATCAATTTTCTGCCTTCATTTTAAAGTGCTGTATATACCACATTTATTGTATGACTCATATAGTGCTGACACGTGAAATATATCAACATTCGCTAGTTGCTTATATTCTCTTATCCTACCTTATTACAGTTTTAGCTTTTATTAATGTCATTGTATAGGAATTTACAAAATAATAGGTTTACAAAATAATTTAATTTTTGTCAGGAAAAATTCTCAAAGCATAAGTATAACAGAATATCAAACAGAGACTGGTCTAACGGTGTGTCTTCGTTGTACCGTGTATACTAGTCATTTTATTCTGTGAACACACAGGATGCTCCCCTACATGCACACTGGAGAACATCGGTGTAACTATATGATATTTTCCTTCCAGTTTTACATTGCAATTGAACTTTCTTTTTTGTGGTTTTTGTCGGCTGACAGCAGGTGCAGTCATGTTCAACCATTTTAGGGAAACTGGGGTGTCTGGAAAATTAACAAGGAAACACAGCTGAAAATTTGGCAAAATTTATAAACAGAATCGTAAATTTACACAACATATTAACAGACAGGACAATTTGCAAAGCCAAATCATTGTAGAGCCCACTGTGTAGTAAATTTGGCACGTGTTGTTAGACCATGTAGACACCTTTCCTTAGACCACCTGGCTGGCTTCACATCAATGTTTTGCACCTATACGGTAGCTAGAGATTAGAGTTGAACGAGGCAATTTTTAAGAATGGATTCATTCATCAGACTGAATCTTGAGCAGTGAGGGGCAGATGTCAACTATGTATGACATAAATCGGTACCTAAAAATGTAGTGGGACATGTACAGTCGGCATCTGCGCTGCTCCAGTAGCAGAAGCAGAGCCTCTGTGCTTGGAGTAACATGGCAGGGGCGAGATTGACAGAGCCAGACCAGATGTCAGTCCCTGTCAATGAAAGGGGGGCCAAAGCCTCTTCAGCAGTAGGGCCAGACTTTGTTGCTTAAGAAATCTGTTTGATAATGAATCGATTCTCCTACAAAGAAAATCAATTCTAAAATTGGGAAATTTTGCCCAAATTTTTTAAAAATATCTGATTCTAAAAATCCAAATTTTGTGTGATTTGATACTGGAGAATTGAAGAGAGAGAATTTTTGAGGCAATCAGAGCACTTTTGATTCAGGTTGAATTTATGACCCAATTCTAATCGGATGGTTGATTTGGATGAATAGGACCAGTATCCAGTTTTAAGAAATCTCTAATAATGGCACACAAAAAATGAAGTTCGATTTATGACTCCAATTTCTAGACACTTTTCAAAACTTTCTAGTGAGGGGTACAATGCATAATAAATTTGGCACATTGTATACATTACATAAATGCCGTACATTTATGTCCATAAAATAATTTAAAATTAACTGACATTTATAGATACTTAAATAATATGGGATGTATGCCAAATGGGTACAAATTCCCCCCCAAAATTATTTTAAAGCAATGTGAGAACAATTTGGCCTCTAAAGGCAATCTTCTAGTAAATATCTTTTTAGTCATGCCCCAGTAAAAATCTGCATTTCTTTTTGTATAATTGTCAAGTGGGTGGTGCTGTGGTGGTGACTAGTGTTGAGCGAGCACCTCTGTGCTCGTATGCTCGGGTGCTCTGGCCGAGCACTAGGGGTTGCTCGAGTGCTCTGCCGAGCACCCGAGCATAATGTTAGTCAATGGTACTAAACCAGGCACCCCCCGCTCATTTACAGCTGGACCATGCCCAATCACTTGCCTATATTCTGTGACAAAACATATGTTCATAATTTTTGCACAATTTTACACAATGTACAGGTATGTCCAAATGTGTATGCAAACATAACAGAAGCAACTACATTTCACTTCATCCATCACATGATGAACAACATGGATACCTGATAGACACAACTGACGCACAGTACAAGTGGGTCCTTAAGCTCCCCCTACTGTAGATGCTTATCGCTTTGACAGAAAATGTGACAGAATCTGCGAACAGAGGTTTTTAGATGGAGCCTCTATTGCTGTAGTGAACAGAGCCTAAGATGTGACTTTTTATTCTGTGAAATATCCCCCCAAAATAAATGTGGACTGCTATTTCTAAGGAATCGTGAAACACATGTCACACGATTCTTTTCAGGGCTTCTAAATGGCTTAGAGGGATCATGTGATACACCACATTGTGTAGTCAGGAAACACTTTCATTTCAGCCTCTCTGGCATTTTTGGTTATTTTTGTCAGTGAATAGAAAATTTCTAGCTATCTGGACCTAGCAAGGTTCACAGATAAGGGATTAATACAATCCATGCAATACTCTGAGCTAACCAGATGAGAAGCACAAATTTAGCTCCTGCTCTAGACTCCATTTTGGAGTACCTCTTACCTACATTGCTACATTGATAAACTGACACAATAGTATATCCATGAGACAAATAAAGATAGGTATGCACATCTTCTACTGGAAGTGTAAGGAAGTAGAAGTTGTGCATACATATCTTTATTTGTCTCATTTTATCATCTGGTTTAGGGTGATCCAGAAGGCATAGCACCCTTCATTTCTTTTATCATCCGTTGTGAGCCTCTCCACTTTATTTTTATATAATAGTATATCCATAACTCTTCATAACCATTTTACCCTAATACCCACCTGGACATAGAGCTGCAGTAACCTCCACAGTTTGTTAACGTCACATTGGCAGTGCACCCTTCACTTTCTATAACCTTCCATGACTTCATCACATCACACACTTTCCTGTATAAAAAAGGGAATACAAATTAAGCTAGCATGAATAATGTCCAGAGAATAGCCCTTTCTGCTGTGTTAATTGCTCGAAGATAATTTTCACAATTCTGTCCAATCTTTAAAGGGGTTATCCAATTTCTCAAAACCCCCTCACATGTGCCGGGCCCCTCACCGGTAATATACTTACCCCGCTCTTCACTCCTGGCCCCGCTCCTCGTCCCCACACCGCAGCCGCTGCTTTCTCCCTGTACATGAATGAAAACATCCGGTGTAGGGGGGAGCAGTGGGGACGTGGACGAGTCTCCCTAACGTCACCTGCCATGCTAGGGAGGCTCAACCCTCTCCCAGCCTGCCATTGGCTGCTCCCCCCCGACACTGAAAGTTTTAATCCGTTTACTGGGAAAAGCAGCAGAGGCGGCGGTGCAGGTTAAAGGGGTTCTCCGGGAATTAAGAAAATGAAAATACTTCATGATAAATATATTCCCAAATACGTTCCATTAGTTATAATGGCTCGTTTTGACTAGGGAGCAATGATTAGGAGAAATAAAATGGCCGACATCCCATTAGTGCACACAGAACCTGTCCTAATCACACAGGAGGACAAGTTACTTCACAACACTGAGGTAAAGAGCTGCCTCATCCTCCTCTCTGCTCTGCTTGTCAGGGATTATTATCCTAAATACAGTTTAATACGATATTTAGCTGAATCTTTGTGGGAACGGAGGAGGCATGAAGTACAGAGAGGACGGATAGGACAGACTGTGGTAATGTGGGACTGTGGTAATAAAGACTGCATACAAGTGCTGCTGCTCATCAGCCACATCCCCACCTCCTCTCTGTACTTCATGTCTCCTCATGAACTCCATTCCTACAGAGATTCAGCTGAAGATCTTATCATCTGTATTCAGGCAGCTCTTTAACTCAGTTTTGTGAAGTAACTTGTCCTGCTGTGTGATCAGGACAGGTTTTGTGTGTACTATTTGGACGGCGGCCATTTTGTTTGTCCTAATCATTGCTCCCTAGACAAAATGAGCCATTATAACTAATGAAAGGTATTTGGGAATATATTTATCATGAAGTAATATTTAAGCATTTTAATTTTCCATTTGTTATTATCTGCCAGCCATCTTCCTAGCATGCTTACATTTAGACCAGGCCCCCATTTTTTTTTCTATGCCTAAAAAGGCGCAGAAAATTAGAAATGAGACAGGTCTCTCGGCCCGTCCCTTTCCCAGCCGAAAAGTCACAGACTGCAGGCGTATTTCTAGATAGTAATTGACCCCCAACATTTTTAGGCAATAGACTTACGTGGTTCACAGTAATGTATTGTGCAACATCCATCTGCACTTGTAAAGTTAACCATAATACCCTGTGGAAATACCATAAAATGCAACTTGTCAAAATATCATAATAGCAAATAAAATACTGCACAAATATCAACTAGTTGGTGCCATTATACAAGATTTAATAACTATGTATTGTATGTACAGTTTAAAGAGGCCCCCTGCTTTAGTTAATGAAGAAGTTTTGCTTTGTCTGCCATCCTGATCCCTTCTTTCATTCTCATATGGTTTGTCTAACTTTTACCTACATTACCCATTATGCCTCTGGCTGGCCAGGGGCAGAGTCTCATCACACTGGTCTAGCTCTGCTCTGAGCCTTACACTCTGCTCCCCCTGTCACCTGCTTGTGATAGGTTTCTCTTATATCAACTCTTATAAGGTGAAGGCATGAGAAAGCAGGATCAAGCTGCATCTCACAGAACACAATGAGGATTATGCGTACAGCACACACAGAGCATATACACAATAAGTATGATTAGTCAGGTTAGTCTTATAACTCTGAAGCTAATCACTGTATGGCCAACGCACCATACCATTGCCTTTCTGTTCCTTTGGATGTGGCAAAAATGATATATACAGCAGTGGTCTATATATATGTGAGGGGGGCATACAGGGAAACAAGGGTTGCTTGCTGGAGATGTCCTGAAAGCGACCAGATACTGGTGCAATCCTGTAATCTGTTCATCATAATTCAGTCACAAAGGTAAAATGACATATTGTCTACTTATAACATTAAGGCCTTGTTCACACATCAGTTATTTGATCAGTTATTTCCATCAGTTATTGTGGGCAAAACCAGGTGTGGGTTAAAAACAGCAGTGCAGATCTTTTCATTAAACCTTATCTCTGTAGCCTCCACTCCTGGTTTTGGCTCACAAAAACTGATGGAAATAACTGATCAAATAACTGACGTGTGAACAAGGCCTAAGGTCTGGACTGCAAGCAGACATAAAATGAAAGGGTTACTGGTACATATAAATGGCAACCTATCAGCAAAATTTACCCTATTAAACCAACTGCCTGATCGGGTTGATTCTTGCAGATGCTCTTTAAAGGGTTTTTCCAGGATTTTACTACTATGTTTGTTTCCCTTCCACTTCCTACAACTAGAGTTTGCATTAGGGCACCTTCACACGCGGCAGATTTTGTGGCAGAAAATTCTGCAACTGAAAATAAGTTCCATTCACCTGAATGGGGATTGCAGAAATTCATATGCTTGCTGCCCAATACAAATGAATAGAAATGATTTTCAATTGCAGAATTTTCTGCCACAAATTCTGCAGCATGTGAAGGAATCCTTAAATGGCTGAACTTCATGGAACTTCAGTAGGTTTTTTTTTCAACCAACTCAAGAATTTCAGTCTCTAGATGCGCAAAACTGATAGAGACATACCCCAAGCGACTTGCAGCTGTAATCGCAGCAAAAGGTGGTGCAACAAAGTATTAATGCAAGGGGGACGAATAATTTTGCATGCCCCACTTTTCAGTTTTATTATTACAAAAAAAGTTTAAATGATCCAATAAATTTTGTTCCACTTCACAATAGTGATCCACTTGTTGATTCTTCACCAAAAATTTTAAATGTTATATCTTTTCGTTTGAAGCCTGAAATGTGGCAAAAGGTTGAAAAGTTCCCGGGGGCCGAATACTTTCGCAAGGCACTGTAGGTGGTAAGGTGAGCATGGTTAGCTAGTTAGTGAGTTTTACTCCAGATTTATCACTGCAAATTTTTGAAAAGTTGCAAAAAAAATTTGCATACTCATTTCAGTGCATGGGTGGTGTAGGAAAACGAGTAACATTTTTAGAAAAAAGAGTTAGGTTTACAAATGCACCAAATTTAACAAACAGCATGTGACAAGTACTCCAAAGCAGCCTCACGGAAAACAGACTTTAAATACTACTTTCATGATAAATTACTCCCTAGTCCACAAAAAAAAGTCAAAAATAAAAAGTTCCCAGAATTCTTATTGAATAACTACAGTATGTGAAATAACTTTAAGCATTTTAATGAAATAATGCAAACAGGAAGGAGTTCCTGTAAGATTGTGCAGAGAGTGGGGCCATCTGTTCTAAAACTGGACAAAGAATTAAGAGAAAATAACTTTTTTTTTTTTAAAGTATTTGTTCTGTACCTCTGGACACGTTAGATATTTTTGCACTGGACAAGACATCACTCTTCTTATGACTCTAAATTGGTTTGCGTCACAGTCATAAAATGTGCACTTATCACCAGACGGGTTCCAAACTTTTCCAGGCTGTAAAAGGTAAAATTAAGTTAACTGTAGGTAACTTAACTGATTGCTTTTTTGACCATTGTCTAATCATGTTTTGGTTAGCGCTTTACTTTTCTGATATTTGGAGGTACAGGGAGCCTTTAATTTTGAAATGTAGGGGCAGCATGATGGAAAGCAGAAGTTACAGTGAAATACCATTTCAACAATTCAAATGTCAGGACTTTCCATGCTTTGAAGTCCAGTGGTCAGCCCTACTCAGTCATTGACGTTCTTTTTTGTATCAATGTGCATACAGGCAAAGCTCTCACTGAATGATTTGGACCTCCCACTGGACTCCTAAGTATAGAAAGTGCAGATATTACTGTACAGTGAGGCGAGTGGAGGAAGAAAGAAGCCACTGCAATGGAAGTCCCAGGGGAGGTGGGAATAGTTTTTTTTTTTAATTGTAGACTCTCGCCCATTTACACAGGGAAATCGAAAACAAAAATCTCTACCAAAAAACCCATGGTCTTTTGATTTGATGTAGATTTTTTTCATAGCCAATGTGGTACGTACATGTAGACATGACCTCACAGTACATATTTCAGATGGTTATTTTGTATCAACCTGTGCACCCTGTGCGTCCTCACATATCAGGACAGACTTTTTATCCCGATTATTACAATTAGAGGGGGACATTTATTAGACCAGCGAGTTAATGTGCCGAACTTGATTCCCTCTGTACTGCTGGAGGATGCAACAAATTTATGTTGAAGAGGAGTTTCTTGTGAATTTGTCGCATCCTTCTGGCACAGCACACTGAACTCTACGGCAGCCTACTAGCTATCGTAGGTTTCTGTCTTTAATTCAAACCAGAAAACTAGCATGATAAGATAATGTGTTGGGGTATTCTGACCCACCCTTTCCCAACTTGTGGAAAGTCACAAATCTGTGGTCATTTTGGCCCTCACTCCACTTTTTCAAGAAGTGACTTTTCAATGTCATAATTATTGCGTAAAGCAAATAACTTCTATCAGTTAGAGTATTATGACTTTTCATTATAGAAAATCAAGGTAATTCGAGTGTTACTTTTGTGACTGTAACAGGTCCAATTCTTAAAGTTTGTGAACCCGTTAGAATTTTCTACATTTCTGCATAAACTTGACATAAAATTACATCAGATTTCATACGCAAGTTCTAAAAAGTATGTAAAGATAACCAAATCAGACCAATTAGTCAAAAATATTGCTCAATGTAATTTGTTGAGGAAAAATCATCCAATATCAGATGTCTGTGAGTAGCAAAAGTATGTGAACCTGTGCTTTAAGTATCTGGTGTGACTCTGTTGTGCAGCAATAATGGCAACTAAATATTTCCGATAATTATTGATTAGTTCTGCACAACGGCTTGGAGGAATTTTAGCTCATTCTTTCCATACAGAATAGCTTCAACTTAGTTATGTTTTCTTCCATGAACTGCTTGCTGCAGATCCATCCAACACATTTCTATGGATTAAGTTCAAGACTTTGATTTGGGCTATTCCAAAACGTTAACGTTACTTCTTCTTAAACCATTCTGTGGTAAGATCGGACTTGTGTGCTTAAGGTTTGTTGTTTTGCTGCATGACCCATATTTTCATGGACAGATGTTGTGACATTTTCTTTTAGAATTTGCTTTCATAATTAAGAATTTATCTTTTCATCATTGGTTACAAGCTGTCCTGGCCCAGATGTGGTAAAACAGGCCCAACTCATGATACTATTATCACCGTGTTTCATAGATGGCAAGAGTTTTTATGCTGGAATATGATGTTTTCTCGTGTTTCTCATTTAAACCGAAATGTCCTATTTTGGCCTTATCTATCCACAAAACATTATTCCAATAGCCTTCTGTCTTGCCTAGGCGATCTTTAACAAGCTGCAGATACACAAAGCTGAAGACAGACAACAATGTTCTTTTGTAGAATAGGTGCTTTCTCCATGCAACCCTGCAATGCACACCCATTCAGTTCAATGTCAGTGTTCAGTAGACTCACCAAAATTAACATTAGCTATGTTAGAAAGGCCTTTAGTTGATTAGAGGTTACTTTTTGACCAGGCAAACAATTACACACCTTGCTCTTGACATTATCTTTGTGGGTCGACCACTTCTGGTGAAGGTAGCAGTAGTCCTTCAATTCCTCCATATGTACACAATCTTTCTGACTGTGGATTGGTGGAGTCCAAACTTTTAAGAGATGCTTTTCTAAACATTTCCAACCAAATGAGCATGAACAATTCCCCTTCGGAGGTCCTGAAAAATCTTGATGTGATGTTTATATTTGGCCACATTTCTGCCGTATGAGGTAACTGTAGATGCGTAGTGACTTTAGGTGGGGCTAGGAGGGGCCAGGAGAGTAGAAAACAGTTGTGGAACAAGTAGGTAAGCTCCATTGAAAACATCATCAGGGTAAGATGTCTTGCTACCATCACCTCTCTTTGTATGATATGGGCATCGGCTGAGTGCCATTATGTGCACTGATCAATGGAGCCCGCCCATTGGTTGACAACTCTCGATCACTGTTACTGAATCTTTATCTTTGTATATCTTTGTATATATCTTTTATCATAGTTTAATAAACTCTTTATGTACCTAAGTCATGTTAAGTTTATTTTTTCCTGAACTTCTGATATCACAATAATATAACCTCCACAAACATTTATTGAAGATCAGAATTTGACAGATCCCTGTTCTTTGAATACAGTAGGTTGCCCACTCACACCTTATCATTCCATTGGTTGAACACACCTAACTTATTTCATCTTCAAATTGTTTGCCACTAACAGATATGTGATATTGGATCATTTTCCACAATAAATAAATGGTGAAGCTGAATATTTTTTTTTATTCATTGACTTGGTTTGGTCATCTTTTTCTACCTTTAGAACTTATGAAAAATAGTTATTTAATAATACTAATATCTAATACTTTTAGGTAAAACATATGCAGAAATATTTAACATTCCGAAGGGTTCACACACTTTCAAGCACCATTGTATACTGTATGTACTAATGACCCCTCAATATCTAGTCTCAGTATTTCAACTATACCTTGATCAACACAGTGTTATTTATGGCGCAAACATCCTGAGAACAATTGTCACAACACTGTTCTGGTAAATTTCCCATTGAATAGTCCTGCAGAAGAAAAGAAAAGAGGTGGATGTTTGAAAGTAAGTACTTAAATGATATTTCCAATTACGACATCATATATTCTATTCAATATACAGTAATGGAGTAGCACATATAGTGTTCTATAATCCAACCTTAAAGTCTACATTTTTCATGTCGTAATTGTCCTAATATTACCAACTCATACATTTAAAAAATGCAGCAAAATGAATGCCACCTGGGTGAAAACAAGAATCTGATCTTCACACCTTCTGGTGATCCAAAGCCACCTTGGATGGGAATGCAGATGTTGGAAGATGGATGGATTGCATTGTAGCTCAATAGGTTCCAACTGAGCACAGCACTGGCTAGAAAACTGATGTATGCAACATTTTTGAACCCGCACAACCCATCCAAGATGCACTTTAGCCAGATCCTAATGCAGCACACACATACAAGTACTGTACTTCCTATTTCTACAGCCTCTGCATGAAAACTCAATTTTTGAGAGCAGAAAAGTGCAAAAGTTACTAAAATATATGTGTCCATAGTGCGACCAAGTATGCCTAAACAGATACAAAAGGAGAGACTAGAGCAACTACGCATTTTCTGTTCCTTTTTGTTAAAAAACTAGCTGTCCCCAGCTAGTAAGGAAGGCTGATAACATAAGGAAACAACCCCCCCATGCAAATTTTTAGTGGTTCCAAACTTTAGCAAGCTACAGCAAGACCAATATTTACAATTAAAGCCCATATCTAAATTCAAAAATTAGATCAATATTGTAACTCTCTAGCCACAATCCTGACTGAGCCATTTGTAGCCATGCTACTCCCATGAGACCAGGAGTTCAAAGCCAATAATCAAATGGACAGATCTGGAACCTGCAAAACTTTAGGGCAAAAACAAATGGTAATAAAAATTTAGAACAGATGAATTTAAAGGTGCATACACTACATATTTAAAAAGTATATTTTTTCTACTTGACATGTAATATAAAACATAATTGTCATTACAGTACACTTTAAGGTGGTTGGCTAAATTTTGCGGGCGTTTTGGCAAACGACTAATGGTAACATGCAAAAGGAAGAAAACTTCCCTAGCCTCACAACTGGGTCACTGGCCTTGGCTTCTTGTGTCCCCTGCTGTAACTGTACACTTTGATACCACTGCAGCCACTGACTGGCTGCAGTAGTTACCTGATCCCCTTACATCACATGGCTAATTGACATAATGCACGGTAGTCAGGTCACTGCTGCCAGTTATTGGCTAGAGTAGAATCAAAGTGGAAATTTACACCTGGGGACCTGAGCTGTGGCCATATATTGAAGTAGCTGGGATAGAGTGGTAGGGAACAGGCAAGTATGCTTTCATTTTGCAGGTCTGGGCATCATCAGGGTTTGCCACCACCAAAAAGTGGGCAACTTCTTTGAAGGGGTTTTACCACAACTAACATTCATCCAACAATTCAAAATGCCCTGTGTAGGCCTGAAATGTTCATCAGAGCTTTAAGAATGCTGCCACTTCTTTGTTTTTTCACATCGAATTTGAATGGGGACCCCCAAGCTCTGCATTTCTTCTCATTGCATGAACACAGTGAGGAGCAGTTTGAGTGGAATGCCCATCAAGCATCTGTAGTGCCATTTAATTCAATGTCAATGGGACTGATAGGAACGGAATGGAGCTGAGGAAATGCATGCATGAAGGCCAGTCAATTAAAACTCCTATTTATGCTTCTATAGATTACAGTGTGTGCTGTAAGCAGACACCTCCCCCTCATGAACTCTGCTTGCCTCTGTTGCTTACTGTGCCCCAGGCAGAGTTCATGGGGTGGGGGGGGGGCGGGTGGGGGCTGCTTGGGGCAGGCAATGTCCTCTATATCAGAAGCAGCAAGCAGCGTTTATTTATTTACATTTTTTCTTGGGGGGGGGGTCCTTGGGCACACTGTTCTCTCTATGACATGCATCAGCAGCAAACAGAGTTCATGGATGAACTCTGCTAGCTCCTGATGCTCATATAGAAAACAGTGTGCCTCCCCCCCACCCAAATAAACTCTGGTCCATGCTGTTGTAAAGGTAGAATCGCTGCCCCCTCGTCCCCCACCACCAGGTCATGAACTTTGTTTTTTTTTAACTTGCAGCCCAGGAGTTACTCACTCTGACTGTGAGGGCTGGAGTCCGGTGGCTGACTGAGCACGTCCTGCCGCTCAGTTCTTTCTCCTGCTGCTGCGTCCTGCACTGCTAAAAGCTGATTGGCCAGTGCAGCGCAGATAGAGGAGAGCGAAGTGGGCACAATCATCGTGCTGAAGACATGGGCCCCAGTCCGTGCACTGTGCTTGCAGTGCAAACAGCAAGGTATGTCTAATAGAGGAGGAGGAGGGGGAGCAGAGGAGAAGCAAGGCACGCTCCAGATAGGGACTTGGGACGGAAGAAGAGCCATACTGTAGACATTGTAGGGGGCGGAGCCTTCCATCCTCTCTGGGCCCCCCTGGCACGGGCCTCATAGCAGTTGCATGGTCGGCCGCTATTGGCGGTATGCCACTGAGTATGAAGTACATTATAGAAGTTATCAAGTTTTACAAGTGTTTGGTCCAGACAGCTATTAGCACAGAAGGTCAGATATACCTTTTTTTATCTCAGCAGCTTCAAGGACACATGTGTTCTGTACACATTTTCCACAACACTTTGTAGGTTCCGATTTGTATGTAAAACCCTGAAGAAAAAAAAGGTAAAATATGTTTTTGTTAAATGTTTCACAAATGACATGACAATATTTCTGTATTAGTTGCTTTGTTATTGGTAGCTTTATCCATCTTATCACTATGTGATTCTGCCATTTACACTCCTGCAATCAATATTGATATTATGGTTTCTTCTAACCTCCCCTCTTGATATGATGTAATTGAACATACTGGAGACATTTTACTTTTATGCTACAGTTCTCAGATGCAGGAATGTTGTCTCACTCTGCACCAGTTGATCTGACATTCCTTAAAGGGGTTGTCCCATGAAAAATATTCTCCAGTTTTTAAACCAGCACCTGGATCTGAATACTTTTATAACTGCATGTAATTTTGCATAGCCACCGAGTTATTCAATAAAATGTATCTGTATAGCGCCACCTGCTGTTTGTTTATTTCTTACTTCTTTGACCTGCTCACTGGGAAGGCCACACGTGCTCAGTTTCATCCTTCAACTGCCTCCTGAGCTGTGATAGGGAGAGCATGGACACGCCCCCTTAGCTTAAAGGGTTTCTACAGTTTTTAAACTGATGATCTATCCTCTGGATAGATCATCAGCATCTGATTGGCGGGGGTCCGACCCCTGGGGCCCCCGCCGATCATTCATGTGAACAGAGCTTAGCCCCGCCCAGGCCAGTGATACTAGTCATGACGTCACTGGGCCTGCGGTAAACCCAGAGAAGGCCGCATCGCTCCTGCAGCGCCGCTGCCTTTTCAAACAGCTGATCGGCGGGGGCCTGACACCCGGGGCCCCTGCGATCAGATGCTGATGATCTATCCAGAGGATAGATCATCAGTTTTAAAAAACTGCAGAACCCCTTCAAGCAAAAAATACAGTCCCCTTGAGCTTTCAGCTTGATGTAAACCTATGAATGGGGATATCTCTGGATCCATGTGATGTACTGGTTTTAGCTTTGTTAGGAAAAGGTAATGATGTAATGGGATAGCCCCTTTAAACCAAACTCAGATAATGTATTTTTAAAAATTTTGATGGCAACTCGAAAGCCATTTGAAATATTTTAAAAATATATGCTTCTGTGTTCAGTTATTTAGCTGTATATGCCATGAGTTAGGGCTGTGTTGGCCTGAAATGCTTAGGAAGAATGTGCTTGTATCTGTGATCATATAAAACCTACTAGATTCTTGATCTTTCACCTATTTTATTTTTGCACTTTCAAAATTAAGTAAGAACAAATTGACAACACCCAATATGTCTGCAACAAAGCCCTGTGTTATTTATGGTAACATTTTATTTCACACTTTCAGACCAATCAGGCATGTTCAAAATGAAAATATAAAAAAAAAAACCTTTTTTTAAGTAGCACACCATAAAAAACAAAAACAAAAAAAATCATTTAACTAGAAATAACCATAGATTTGCTGTTTTTCCCATTTCTTCTCTAAAAATATAGTATAAGGTACGGTAAATAACAGCTTATATAAGAATCCAGTGAAAATGAAAAATTTGGCACACAAAAATAAGCCCTCATATTTTGTAGCTACACTGAAAGAAAAATAGGCAATACAGAATTTTATTCCTTCCCATATAACAGTATATAACATATTAGTAATTTTCTTACTCATCTGCAATGCCTGGATTACTAAAAGGCAGCAAATCCATGACATTCCCTTCTGGCTTCCATTTCCCCTCTGGCCTCGATGGGCACACAATGTGAGAATCTTCTGTCCTCTACAAGATTTTCTCTCAGTAAGGATACACTCACCAAATAATAATATTTGTGGCACTGGCATACATAGCTCCTCTTGGCACAGATTCCATGCTACTTACCCTGCCTGCTGCTCTCCTGCTGGCTGCCAGCATATTACATAGTTCCTGTAGGCTATGGTCACTATCAGGTCTTCTGGTCTGGTCTCTACAGCTAAATATTTCCCCTACCAATGGCTGGATGTCCCCGGGTATATAAGACACCTAATCTAGTGGGAGTGTGCCTAAGTTTTTGGGTTCCCAATTGACCAGCAAATACCAAATATCTGTCTGAAATATGTCCCTGATACTCTGAATATATGCCCTGACTTAGTATATTCTCTGTTTTGATTCTCAGCTGCTTGCCCAGACCTGGGATTTCACTTACAGGTAAGCACTGACTCTCAGCTTGTTTCCTGACTATGAGTACTGCCTGAACCCTCAGTGTTTTCCACCAGTGTCCTGAACCCCTGTGAGTCAGCTGCCAATCACACAAAGACTACTCAAGGATGTTACAGTATTTTTGATTACCTGCAGCGAAGGCCATATTCCTGTATAGTGATTAAATGATGAAAAAAAACAGGGAACTAACAGGACAATGTCCTTAAGATTACCTCTAAGTCAAACTGGTTGGTTGGTACAGTGTGTCCACGTCTACTGTCTGTAACAATACTAATGACATTATTATGATCTGGAATTCATGTTTTCCTAATAGGCAGCAAATCCATAGCATACTCCCTTAGCCCCAGGTTTTCCTCTCAGTCTACTTGCTTAATGGCCACTGAATATAAGAATCTTCACAAGCTCAGCTCTCCTTAAAGGGGTTGTCTCATCTGAGACATTGGTGGCATAGCACTAGGATATACCACCATTGTTGGATAGGTGATGGTCTCCCCTCTGAGACCTACACCTATCTCCAAAATGGGGCCCACAAATTAAGCAGAGAGCAGGAGAGCATCAGCCGGTGCCCTCCATTTGTTTATATGGAAGTCCTGAAAATGGTCAGGTGCTAGCTTGATTATTTCCAGCAGTCTCACAGAAATGAATGGAACGATGGCGGCACATGTGAAGTGCACTCTCCATTTATTTCTATAGGACTTCCGATAAAAGCTGAGCGTTTGCATTCTTTTTTGTTTTGACGCAACTCAAATAAAAATTAATGGAGAGAAAGCTGCACGTGTGTGGTACGCTTTCCTTCATTTTCGGTGGCCCATTTTAGAGGCCCATACCACCTTCCTGTTCCAATGACGCTGTGCTGTATCATCTAGTCATTCTACAACACCAGCACTTGTGTTGAGCTGTATCTATTTGAACGTGGATGCTTGTGATGCCATTGTGACTCTACTCTTAACCCTTTTAGCCCCGGAGGTTTTTTCAGTTTTGCGTTTTCGTTTTGCGCTCCATGCCTTGATACAGCCATAACTGTTACTTTTCTGTTCACATAGCTGTATGACGGCTTGTTTTTTGCGGGACAAGTTTAACTTTCCAATACCACCATTTAATATTGCATATGGTGTAGTGGGAAGTGGGAAAAAAATTCCAAATTGAGTGAAATTGCAAAAAAAACAATTCCGCCACAGTTTTAAGTTTTTTTTTTTTTAAATTTACGGCGTTCGATGTGCGTTAAAACTGACCGGTTACTTTCATTCTACTGGTCAGTACGAATCCGGATATACCTAATATGTATAGTTTTTCTTGCATTTTGATAGTAATAAAAAAACTATAAAGTTGGACTTTTTTTGGTATTTATGTGTACGGAGCTGTATGGGGGCTCATTTTTTGCAGGGAGATCTGAACTTTTTATTGATACCATTCTGGGGTGTGTATGACTTTTTGATCGCTTTTTATTTATTTTGATTTATTTTTTTTAAATGGCGAAACGACCATTTTGACGTTGTTTTCCGTTTCGCTGTTTTCCATATAGGAAATAAATTTTTATATTTTTATAATATGGGCGTTTTCGCAAATGGCAATACCCATGATGTGCATTTTTTATTTTTTTATACTTTTATTTTCGGGAAAGGGGTGATTTGAACTTTTATGGGTTTTTTTTGTTTTTTTTTAAACTTTATTATTATTATTTTTTTTACATTTTTTTATAGTTCCCATAGGGAACTATAACTAGCAATCATTTGATTGCTTATAACATAGTCTATGATAATTTTAGTGCTTTCCTATGGAGCCCTATTCAGGCAAGGGCTCCATAGGAAAGCCTATGCAGTAGCCTCCTGTCATTTACTAATCCTCCGATTGCCACACAGGGGAGCCAGAACAACACCGGAAGCATGCGCTACCAGTGTTTGCCGCCTTCGGGTGCTGCGTTCAAGCTTGATCGCGGCACCCGAGAGGTTAAATGTCATTAGCCACGGGTGCCTGCTAGTGCGGCCTGGATGGAGCGGGCGCCATCTTTAAAGTCCCGGCCAGCGGCGTACATGTACGGTGCTGATCGTGAAGGGGTTAATCTTTATTCAAAAAATAATAAATGGAAATTTGAAAAGAAACCGTTAGTGGAACAGTAATGCCAGTGGTGAGCCCAAACTGCTTGTAGAGATCGCCTAAATAGCATTATCTAACTTATCAACATATAAGAAACCTGTTTTTTCAAAAACCACTTACCAGCGAGCAGTTAGTCTGGCACGCTTTTATTTTGCATGTTACTTTTGCAATATTCTTTTCTTTTGTGCACTTGCATTCTTCACAGCTTTCTGGATATGTTGGAACAGGGGATCCCACCTAAAAACATGCAAGTGTCACATAAATAAAGGTGGAAATTTGAATACCATATACACAATTTATATGGAATAGCTTCATGGCTATGTACACCAAAAGTCAGAGTTAAATAAATCAATGCTTCTTTACATATAAATTTGCTGTAACCCCTTTAAGGTCCAAGCCCATTTTTATTTATTTGCACACTGTCACCCATGACCTTTTAAAAGGCAGTGTTGACGTAATGAAACTGGCTCACCTGCTTCATGTGCACTTGATATGACACATACAATGATATTTTACTATATGAAAATGATCCTCTAGGAGCAATGTGGGCGTTACCTTTACTCCTAGAGGCTCAGCTTTCTCTGTAACTACCTGCATTTTCATTGACTGTACCAGGTAGTGTAAACATGACATGGCTTTGTCACTGAGAGGGTGCGGCAGCTGCAGAGAGAACTGAGCCTCTAGGTGTAATGACAATGCCGCTTAGAGGATAATTTGCATATATTAAAACTTCTATAACTATTTTTTGCCAGCAATGTGGACACATATAAACATGGGAACAACACAGATGTCTTCAGCTGCCAAACACACATGCAACAGGTCAGCCAGTGTCATAGGTACAAATTTGCTGATAGTAGAACTTTATCTTTATAAGATAAGATAATCCTTTAATAGTCCTACAGTGGGGAAATTCACAGTATTACAGCAGCACAAAGAGACTCTAAAATAAAAGTGTTATAGTAACAGTAGGGTACAGAAGAAAGTAAAAAGTAAGGGATATAGATATCACTGCTTAAAAAATTCAGTCTTTGTGGATGAAATGATATTCGCAGGAACCTGGTAGGCGATGAGTGCAGTCTATCTCCATTTTGGTCAGTGTTGGTTGTACAGTGTTGGGGTGAAACAGTTGGCAAAGAACAAGTCTAGTGTTTTATTGACTCATGTGTGGCAGGTTACATACTGTGTGAAACTGAAAGTGTGGATGAAGGAAGGCCAGTCTGCAACTGGCTCACTGTGGATTGCATCTCATGCTCACAGTTAACAGTTCAATGTCCTTAACAGCAGGTTTGCTTCTTAATCTCAATGTGCCTAGAGTTCCATCATCTATCATTCATGAATATCGCGAGCCCTCCTCCATTCCTCTTATTTCTCTTCCATGGCCCGAAAGACTTTGAAGCCATCTTTGGAGACGAGCATGTCCAGAGTAAGTCTGGCAGACCAAGTCTCTGTAAGCAGCATAAAACTGAACTCCCAAAACTCCTGTTGATGTTGGGTCAGCGCCGCCAGACCCCAGATGTGGGGTTTTCTTCAAGGGGTATATATCTCTGACCCATGAATGGACCACAGTCCAATATGGTTGTATTACCGGGCAGGAACACCACATATGTAAGTAAGGGCCCGGCAACTCAGCACATTTCCAGAATGTATCAGAATTCAAACATTTCATTTGTTAAACCAGATAGGGGTGAGGTACCACCTGATAATCAGTAGATAATAATGAGTTCTGCCGTATACAACAAGAAATGCCATGTGAATGACAATGTAGCTGTTTAAGTTTTAAAAACTTTCTTTCATTTGCTTTCACTTTTTTTTACGTAACCTTGGAGGGCTTTCACATAAGTAACCCTAGGGGACTTTAACATATTTTAAAATGCTCCGATATGTACATGTATGGCGGAGGTTGGGAAGGGGATAAAATAAAAGTCTCTCCTCCCATATAACTAGAGTCTTGACCAGCATCATATTGACTGAGAAAACCCCTGTCTATCTACTGTATCTATCTATCGAGCTAAAATGTGTTATTATTTTGCTACATTACATTTTTCTGAGGTATATATATATATATAAAATCAAAAATCAGGCAGCACTCTCAGAAACATAAAAAACAAAATAGAATTTATTTACCCATATGGGAGGGGTGACGTTTAAGCTCAACTGAGCCTTTCTCAAACTGTTTCTATATCTATGACCTGTTTGCACAATACATTATCAACGTTTTCTGCCTTTGTTGAAGTTTGCCCAGTGAGCAGATTATCACCATATCCTTAGCCGTAGTGTAATCAACTACTGATAATATATATTTCTCATGGGTACTATAGTTCTTTAACTCAATTAGCTTCATTGCAGCATCGGATGCTACAATTTAGGCATTTCAGGGGTTAATCAGGGTAAAAATACATACTCACCTAAGGCTACTTTCACACTAGCGCTTTTTAATTCCGGTATTGAGTTCCGTCATAGGGGCTCAATACCGGAATAAAACGCTTCAGTTTTGTCCCCATTCATTGTCAATGGGAACAAAACTGAACTGAAGACAACAGAGTGCTCCTGAAAGCATTCCATTCCGTCTTCAGACCGGAGAGCAAACCGCAGCATGCTGCGGTTTTCTCTCCGTACTGTTTATCCGCACCAAGATGGATCCGGAATGACCCCCAATGGAAGTCAATGGGGACGGATCCATTTGGTGTGACACAATGGTGAACGGATCCGTCCTCCATTGACTTTCAATGGAGTTCATGACGGATTCGTCACCTGCACACATACATACACACATACAGACATACACATAAACATACACAGACATATACACATACAAATACACATACATACTTACATGCTCCCGGCAGGTCTCCACAGCGCAGGAGGAGCAGGAGCAGGACGGTGCGCACATAGGACGATTCCACCTGGCGCCCAGCAGAGGGCGCTGTGGGGAATCGTCCTATGTGCGCGCCGTCCTGCTCCGCCTGCGCTGTGGAGACCTGCCGGGAGCATGTAAGTATGTATGTGTATTTGTATGTGTCTATGTCTGTGTGTCTGTGTCTGTACTGTGTGACATGTGAGGGGCCGGAGCGCAGTTCCGGCCCCACACATGTCCCTGCTGCAGCACGGATCTGGCGCACCCTTCACCTGTCGGATCCGTGCTGCCACTAATGTGAAAGAGGCCTTACCCATTTGCCCCCTGTAAAGGCAGTCGCGGCAATCTTGATTGAAGACACTGAGCAAAATTTCTTGCGCTTGAGTGGAGATGGCATACATCACCCCACGCAAGATTTCACTCAGTTTCTGCACTCAAGATGGCCACGACAGCCTCTTTGCATGCAAATGGATGAAGCGAGTATGTTTTTTTTTTTTTTTTACTGCCTTTTCAGGGAAAATTGATTTTAGTCAAGTCAACCATGTTTCCAGCCTTCTCAATAAGCATAGTCAGCTACTGTATGCCAATATTTATATTTATTGCACTTGTAGGGGATCACGTTTCATTTGTGCTTGTGTCAGTTTTAAGTTTGGCTTTGCTTTGAAGAAAAAAGGGGGTCAGTCAGCACATCCTAGTGTGCAGGTGCACGCTGCCATGGCTAGATACACAAAATAAAAAAATATATACAATGCAACAGCACTCTGTAAACCAAATAAAGTACAAAAATGCCATAGTAATTGAAAATATCCTGGTGCTAATGCTACGCTTGTGTAGTAAATTTGAGATTCTTAGCAAATATATTTTGTACAAAATTATTTAGGCCTGTCTGCCAAACGTCAAGGCCATCTCAGTAAGACGGGAACCTAACAGTAAATACTACCTGTTATGTGCCATAACGGCCACTATAAAATTCAGGGAGTGCAGGTTCCACATGCATGCTGGGTCCACTCTGCTTTTTATCATATTTGGTGCCAAAATGGCCTCCATTAAATCCAGTGAATGCAGATACCAACATGCATGCTGAGCCCACTCTATACCTCACCTGGTGCCAGATGGCTACCACTGAATACAATGAGAGTCCACTCTATACGTCTCCTGGTGCCTTGACGTTTGGCAGACAGGCCCAAATAATTTTGTACAAAATATATTTGCCAGGAATCTCAAATTTACTAAACAAGCATAGCATTAGCACCAGGATATTTTCAATTACTATGGCATTTTTGTACTTTATTTGGCTTTGCTTTGTGTCCGTGTACCAGATTTATGAAATGGCACACCTTAATAATATATCTGTAATGAAGGCAATGTGGATTACACCTTTATGTTTAAAAGTACACTAAGGTAGTAGGTTACACATTCTTTGACTTTTGCAAAAGTTGCACATAGTAAATGAGCCATAATCCCGGTCTAATCTTACTTTTAGCTCTTAAACATAGATCACTGTGAAAAGTGTTGATGATCACAAAATGTTGTAAATGTAACCAAATGTTTACAGAAAATGTAGCATTTTCCACAAATTGTGGCTTTTTTAGGATACAAAACTGACATATCTGATTTGATAAATGCCCCCCGTAGTGTCTAAATGCTATGTGAACAGAACCATCATTTTGACAATAGAGAACCGTTGTAGGTCTGTTGATGAGGAGAAATTAAGGTACAACTGACAATGGGACAGGACCTTGAAGTACTTTAATTAACCAGAACTTTAATTACAATAATAGATGCCAACCTCATTGAGTATTATCACCCTCAGATATATCATAACACAGCACTGAAAGTATTCTTGAGTATCTTACCTTATATCTTGAGCCTTTATGAACACAAAAATTAGGTCTTTCTGTAGAGAGGGATAAAGCATATTATTTAAAGTTTCAAATATTTACGTGTGTACTTATATGTCTATAGATATATGATAGATAGATAGATAGATAGATAGATAGATAGATAGATAGATAGATAGAGCAGTATTTTTCTGATCGAAGGTCTGCATTTATGTTGTAAACTCAACAGATCCTAATTAGAACCCGTTATAGTGAAAAGGGTGGGGTCTGTAGATACGGTAATTCCATTAGTTTGCTCCTCTGCTGGAACAGACAAAATCAGATTTACCTGCTGCAGATGTGAACGTACTTTTAGGCTCTGTATACTGCAAGTAGCAGGAGCAGCAGAAATTCAAAAGTGCTCAGAAACATGCTATGGTTGGTAAATATAAAAATCCAATGAAAGTACATATGAGTCATAAAACTGGACAGTAAGTATGGTTTGAACACAGGTACGTTAGCAAAGACCATCAAGGCTTATAGCTAGATACAAGGTATACTAAATGTATGACTGTAAGTGTTATCAGTGAAAGGAAAACAGGGAATTATATATACACTATATAACCACTGGCTTGGAGCATTTCAGCCATATAAACTTCAGAAACATTTATCTACTCCAACATATGCTGCCGCCATAACTGCCACAAAGCATTTCCATTTCTAACACTGACATTTGCTTCAGGTCACACATGTGTGGCATTATTAACTTATGTCCTTGACATTCTGCCAAATAGACATGTGGTATTGCCTTAATATCACAGTTCCCACATCCAGAAGTAAAAAGAAGTATGTTCAAACTATATTAGAAGTGAGCTTCAAAGTGTGCATGTGAATAGATATTCAGTATGTGGAGTGTAACACATCAGCAGTGGTATAGCTGGGCTTTCCTTCTCAAAGGACAAAGATTTGTAGTTTCTAAACTGATTAAGGCTGGGCATGTGAATGGATATTGAGTATGTGGAGTGTAACAAATCTAGGTCAGCAGTGGCGTAGCTGGGCTTTCCTTCTCAAAGGACACAGATTTCTAGTTTCTAAATCAAGTAATGCTGGGCAGTCGCCGTCCTCCCTTCATTCTTTAATGGACTTGGTCCAGATTCCTTGGTTGCCTCCCCAGCTAAGTGCCTGTAGCTCAGATTGAAATACTTGAAGCTCAATAGAGCAGAAGAGCCTAAGGGGCCACCATAAATTTATATAGACCAGATGCATGGCCACTTTAATTGTGTTGATCATCATGGGCCCTGCTGTGGCTAAAGTCCAGTTAAGGTCTAGTCACAGCATTTCAATCATTTATTATAGTTATGATTTTATTTAAGATAGGTTAGCGTAATGCAGGAAAGTAAAGAAACTGTAAAACAAACTAAAAGAAAACTACACTATATAATAGCAGCCTATTAGTAATTTTGTATAAAATTTCATTCTCCTCTGCTGGTCTGAGTCATTAGAGATTGTGTTAGCAGTAAAATGTGTGCGTGTGTGTATTTGTGTTTGGGGGGGGGGTAAAATAAACTTGCCTGGAGTTTTCTGATTATTAAACAATTTGTTCATTCCCAATATTAAAAAAATAAAATAAAAATTGTGCACCTTGTCTTTAGACAGCAAAAAATAAATAAAAAAATTCTACTTATTAGACCCAGCATAGAGGGGGTTAATGGTTCTGTGCAGGCCATTTATACTGATGACCCTTCGTCAGGGTTTCCCAATGATCAGCTGTTTGTAGAGGAGGATGTGCTACATGAGAGCACTGCTTTCTGTTCATTACATTGCCGATCATCTCAGAAGTTTTGGCAGCACAGTGTAAAGAAAAGTTGCTCCATTCACTTGAATGAAGCGAGTACTTGTCATTACACAACACTGCTGCTCCACAGGAGACAATGCGCAGTGTGAGGAACAGGAAGCAGCGCTCACATGGAAAGTCGGACCCCTGCCGATTTGACATCGATGACCTATTGTCAGATTAGGTCAATAGAGGGATCCGAGATCCAAAGTCGCCTCGCTCCAAACTTTGTTTGGATGCTGTACAGGGATTCGTCCCTGTAAAGCATTAAAATGTACGGGGCTCCGGCAAGGCAATGGACTTCAGTGAATAACTTTGGGATTTGATTTTTTTTTAACTTGAAAACAGTTTTAAAACTTGGTTCCGAAGTTGGCTTCAGTACCGAGTACCAATCAGTACCAAAGCTGACTTCGGATACCTGTTTTAAAATGTTTTTCAAGTTTAATAATCAAATGCCAAAGGTATTCACTGAAGTCTGGGGAAACTTTGGTGATAACTCGTTTTGCCTCGCCGGAGCACATACATTTTAATGCTGTATGGAGAAGTATCTCAGTACAACATTAAAATGAAGTTTGGAGAGAAGCGACTTCAGATCTCGGATCCAAAGCTCTGTTCATTCATCCCTAGTCATCAATATAAATGGCCTGTAGAACACCTTTAACCTTAGTGTGTCATCTGCTGACCATTGTAACAAACAGCTGTTCACCTCATGTGTCTCCTATCATTCTTCTACAGTGTTCTGTCATGCTTGTTCTGCTAGATTATTTATTTTTTGGTTATTTGTTTTTTTTTTGTGACATTATATTTACGTTCTGCTTTTAAAATCTAAAAATATCTGATATGGTGAACTGTGTAACTGGAAGACATCAAAATGGATGATCATTTTTTTTTGGCACTTTAAATCCTAAAACAATTGAATAATAAGTGATCAAAAAGTCTTACACACGTCAAAATTAGATTAAAAAAAAAAATACAGATCATTCTACAAAAAGCCCACACACAGCTCCATAGATGTATTTGGAAAAAGCTATAGGGGTTAGAACATGAAGATGAAAGCCAGCAGCGATGAAAGCCAGCAGCGATATCGGCTGTTACAGTAGATTGTCAGCTGTGTTACAGCTGACAATCTACTACTGCTCACCATCCTGAAATTGGGGGGGAATGAAGGGGGGGAGGTATTATTTACCTGTTGTGGGCTGGCGGGGAGCTCAGGGTCCCTCTCGGCCATCCTGAAACTTTTAAAATATAGCAGCACAGCCCTGATCTCCTCAAGGAGATCGGAGCTGCGCTGCTGAATACTGCGATTGGTCAGTCAAATCTGACTGACCAATGGCAGGGATTCTAAGGCAGGGACCACTGTGATTGGTCCCCTGCCAGGTGCCCGGACAGCTCTGCTGTCCGTGACACTCGTTTACATGCAAGTGTCACTGCAAGTGTACTTGCGGTGACACTTGGAGCTCATGACGTACTGTGCACGTCATGATGCGGTAACTAACACCACATCATGACGTACATAGTACGTCATTAGTCATTAAGGGGGTTAAAACATAAGAAATACTATATAAATGTGGCATTGTTGCAATAGTACTGACGGGCACTCATCAGTTTTACAACATAGGGAACACTGTAACAACGAAGCCCATAAAGCGGTGGCCGAATTGCGCTTTTTTCTTCCAAATTACACACTATTTGGAATTTTTCAGCTTCCCACCATATTGTGTGTAATATCAAATGATCACACAATTACAGCTTGTCCCACAAAAAAAAAAAAAAAAAAAGTTCTGTGGCAATGTGAACAGGAAAAAAAAATGACTCCAGAAAAGCAGGGAGTAAAAAATGTAAGTGCAAAAACAGAAAATTGTAGGGTCAAGAAGGGGTTAATAAAAACCTGTTATACCTAGAATGTATGTGCTTCTGAAAGAATATAACCCTGCCCTCAAATCTTTGTAAGAACTAAAAACAGACATTTCTCTAAAACCTATCCTTAATTCTAACACACGCAAGAAACCACACAGAACATGTAGAAAAAAGCACTGAAGCCCCCAAAAACAGAATATTTATGTCAGTGGTGTACCGTCAATAAAGGTTGCTATAGGGCCTGTGAGTTTGGAGGGCCTAGGAAACCTGCCTGGCTGCCTGTGGCTCCCATCCCCGCAGTTCAGCTTCATAGGCCTCAAGCCACTAGGCCTGAAGCCTAAGAGGCAGTAGAATGTCACAGGAGATCGCAATTACAACACTGAGGCCCCCTGCTCTGGGTCTTGCGGGATGACGTCACAATGTTTGTGAATTGGCAGGGGGCATTCCTCAGCCTCCTCTCCTCCCTGCACTGATGACAAGGATCAAAATCAGGCAGGGAGACTGAAGTGTGCAGACGCACAGCTTCCTCACTGATTGGGCAAAGCGCTGTATGAATGCTCTGCATTTGAGGAAGCAGTCAGGGTGTCTGGAACTACAGGACCATCCTGACTGCAGACTATAAGAAACAGGCATTTTTAGTAAGATTTTTTCTTGCTAAAAAGTGCATCTCAGAGTCCGAAAAATATGGTATATGTATGGGCAAAAATGTAGGTGTCCTTGAGTATCACCAGACCAGCTTATGGATACAGCTAATCAAAATATTGCTCCTGACATTCAAACTCTATGGGACTGCCTGAGATAGCCTAGTACAGCGCTTGACTATTTTAAAAAGCCAGTCAATAGAATCTGTATGGTTCAGCAGTGTGCATTCTGCATCACTTCTGCATTCAAATGGTGCACATGGGACCCCTGTGCTCATGATCGATAGAGGTCTCAGCAGGTGGACTCCCACTGACCAGGCACTTTTACCTAGGAGTGGTCCTTCATTATTTTTAGAGACCCTATGTGGCATGCTGGCACTGTTTAATGGGGAGCTTGGCTAATGGGACACTTTCAGGGCCAAGACGATGGCTAGATGATTGTAAGGCCACTATGGCTGAAGCCTGTGAAGCAGCATAACAGCATGAGCCACTTACATGAGTATATCATCAACAAAAAGAGATAAACAGATCTCTTTTGAGAATCAATGTGGATCCCTTCAAATACCCTGATGTCTTCCATCAGGTAGTGCACCAGAGGTTCTATGGTTACATTAAAGGAGCAGGGGTGAAAGGAGGCAGCCCTTGACATGTTCCCTTCTGGAGAGGAAACAGAGCTGATAAAAAGCCAGGAATATAATTTCTCGCTTGGGATTATGAGTAGAACGAGAACAAAAAGTCCTAAAAGCCCCGGTAATATGCATACGACATTGTCAAAAGTTTTTTCATCGTCAATCGTCAGCAGGAAATAAGGCCTGAGATGTACCTATATGATCTGTTATACATTCAACCAATTGGCCTTGGGTTTGGATAGTTACTTTAAATCTATATTAATAATTGAGATTGGACTGTATAATGCAGTTCTTGCTCTTGACTGAGGCTGCTCCTGAGACAAGTGACTGAGCTAAGTGACCAGTAGAGTTATAAGAGATTGTTGTTTGTGTAGAGAGTGAGTTGTGTTTGTAGAAAGATTATATACAGCTAAAATCTGTTTTGTTTGGTGTAGCATACATTAGCAAATAGAATCTGAACAGACACAAGTTTAAACTGCTTTTTTGCACTTTTTTTCCCCTCTAGTCTGCTGATTGCCTGTGGGTGTGGTTAATTAATCTCAGGTGTATAAAAGTATCAGTTGAACTCAGACTGAGCCTTGATCTTGACTGAGACTGCTCCTGAGACAAGTGACTGAGCTAAGTGACCAGTAGAGTTATAAGAGTTGTAAAGAACTTGTAAAAAGTTTGCAGTAAGTACTTTATTCTTGTTAATTGATTGCTGTTTTGTAACTGGGATGGATAGCAAGATTGAATGTTTTCAACAGTGCACAGTCTGCCACATGTATGAACAACAGGAGCAGCAGTTCCTGGGTGAATACCGCTGTGGTAGATGTGAGCATGTTGCCAATCTGGAAACTCACATTAGAGATCTGGAGAAGCATATTGCAACACTGAGAGAAACAAGAGATCTTGAGAGGGGCCTGCTTCTCACAGAACAGGCAGTTATGGGGTCTGTTATGGAGGGTGGAGAGGAAAATCAGGAGGCCCATGTAAGGAGCTGGGTTAACACGAATAGAGGGAGTGGCAAGGGGTCTAGGAAAAGGAAGGCCAGTCCTGCTTCTGTGCACCCAAGCAAAATTGGCAAGTTAGGTGATGATGCGAGGGTGTCAGTCTCAGAAATGGCAACCCTAGTGGATACTGGTCTCCCTAACAGCCGGGGGAACAGTCCCCATCTAGTAAGTGGGGGGAATGGTAAAGCAGGTAGGGCCGAGACAGCTAGTAGTGGTAGGGGATTCCATAATCAGGAAGACGGATAGAATAATTTGTCGCTAATACTGCCTCAACTGGAATGGTTTGCTGTCTCCCTGGTGCCAGGGTTCGGCATGTGGTGGAACGGGTGGACAAATTACTGGGAGGGGCCTGGGGATGACCCAGCTGTCGTGGTCCATGTGGGAACCAACAACAGAATAATGGTAGGTGGAGGTCTGTTAAAAATAATTATAGAGAACTAGGAGCCAAGCTGAAGGGATGCACCTCCAAGGCTTGTATTCTCAGGAATAC
>ONZH01008153.1:0-85919 GCA_900303285.1 Rhinella marina
AACGCACAGTACAGGTGCCAATGAAAAGGCCTATTTTTTTATATTTCTAGGTACACAGCCGTGTACTAACAGTTCAGACGGTGTGTATTAACACCCACGTATATAAAATTATTTTGCAAGAGAACGCCACAGTACAGGTGCCAATGAAAAGGCCTATTTTTTTATATTTCTAGGTACACAGCCGTGTACTAACAGTTCAGACGGTGCGGTATTAACACCAGCGTATATAAAAATTATTTTGCAAGAGAACGCACAGTACAGGTAGCCAATGAAAAGGCCTATTTTTTTTTATATTTCTAGGTACACAGCCGTTGTACTAACAGATCAGACGGTGTGTATGAACACCACGTATATAAAATTATTTTGCAAGAGAACGCACAGTACAGGTGCAATGAAAAGGACCTATTTTTTTTATATTTCTAGGTACACAGCCATTTACTAACAGATCAGACGGTGTGTATGAACACCACGTATATAAAATTATTTTGCAAGAGAACGCACAGTATAGGTGCCAATGAAAAGGCCTATTTTTTTTATATTTCTAGGTACACAAGCCGTGTACTAACAGATCAGACAGGTGTGTATGAACACCACGTATATACAATTATTTTGCAAGAGAATGCACAGTACAGGTGCAATGAAAAGGCCTATTTTTTTTATATTTCTAGGTACACAGCCGTGTACTAACAGTTCAGACGGTGTGTATTAACACCACGTATATAAAATTATTTGGCAAGAGAACGCACAGTACAGGTGCCAATGAAAAGGCCTATTTTTTTATATTTCTAGGTACACAGCCGTGTACTAACAGATCAGACGGTGTGTATTAACACCACGTATATAAAATTATTTTGAAAGAGAACGCACAGTACAGGTGCCAATGAAAAGGCCTATTTTTTTTTTATATTTCTAGGTACACAGCCGCTGTACTAACAGTTCAGACGGTGGGTATTAACACCACGTATATAAAATTATTTTGCAAGAGAACGCACAGTACAGGTGCCAATGAAAAGGCCTATTTTTTTTATATTTCTAGGTACACAGCCGTGTACTAACAGATCAGACGGTGTGTATTAACACCACGTATATAAAATTATTTTGCAAGAGAACGCACAGTACAGGTGCCAATGAAAAGGCCTATTTTTTTTATATTTCTAGGTACACAGCCTTGTACTAACAGATCAGACGGTGTGTATGAACACCACGTATATAAAATTATTTTGCAAGAGAACGCACAGTATAGGTGCCAATGAAAAGGCCTATTTTTTATATTTCTAGGTACACAGCCGTGTACTAACAGATCAGATGGTGTGTATGAACACCACGTATATAAAATTATTTTGCAAGAGAACGCACAGTACAGGTGCCAATGAAAAGGCCTATTTTTTTATATTTCTAGGTACACAGCCGTTGTACTAACAGATCAGACGGTGTGTATGAACACCACGTATATAAAATTATTTGCAAGAGAACGCACAGTACAGGTGCCAATGAAAAGGCCTATTTTTTTATATTTCTAGGTACATAGCCGTGTACTAACAGTTCAGACGGTGGGTATTAACACCACGTATATAAAATTATTTTGCAAGAGAACGCACAGTATAGGTGCCAATGAAAAGGCCTATTTTTTTTATATTTCTAGGTACACAGCGTGTACTAACAGTTCAGATGGTGGGTATTAACACCACGTATATAAAATTATTTTGCAAGAGAACGCACAGTACAGGTGCCAATGAAAAGGTCTATTTTTTTATATTTCTAGGTACATAGCCGTGTACTAACAGATCAGACGGTGTGTATGAACACCACGTATATAAAATTATTTTGCAAGAGAACGCACAGTACAGGTGCCAATGAAAAGGCCTATTTTTTTAATATTTCTAGGTACACAGCCGTGTACTAACAGATCAGACGCTGTGTATGAACACCACGTATATAAAATTATTTTGCAAGAGAATGCACAGTACAGGTGCCAATGAAAAGGCCTATTTTTTTTATATTTCTAGGTACACAGCCGTGTACTAACAGATCAGACGGTGTGTATGAACACCACGTATATAAAATTATTTTGCAAGAGAACGCACAGTACAGGTGCCAATGAAAAGGCCTATTTTTTTATATTTCTAGGTACACAGCCATGTACAAACAGATCATACGGTGGGTATTAACACCACGTATATAAAATTATTTTGCAAGAGAACGCACAGTACAGGTGCCAATGAAAAGTCGTTTTTTTTTTTTATATTTCTAGGTACACAGCCGTGTACTAACAGTTCAGACGGTGTGTATTAACACCACGTATATAAAATTATTTTGCAAGAGAACGCACAGTACAGGTGCCAATGAAAAGGCCTATTTTTTTTATATTTCTAGGTACACAGCCGTGTACTAACAGATCAGACGGTGTGTATTAACACCACGTATATAAAATTATTTTGCAAGAGAACGCACAGTACAGTCTTTTTTTTTTTTATATTTCTAGGTACACAGCCGTGTACTAACAGTTCAGACGATGTGTATTAACACCACGTATATAAAATTATTTTGCAAGAGAACGCACAGTATAGGTGCCAATGAAAAGGCCTATTTTTTTATATTTCTAGGTACACAGCCGTGTACTAACAGATCAGACGGTGTGTATGAACACCACGTATATAAAATTATTTTGCAAGAGAACGCACAGTACAGTGCCAATGAAAAGGCCTATTTTTTTATATTTCTAGGTACACAGCCGTGTACTAACAGATCAGACGCTGTATATGAACACCACGTATATAAAATTATTTTGCAAGAGAATGCACAGTACAGGTGCCAATGAAAAGGCCTATTTTTTTTATATTTCTAGGTACACAGCCGTGTACTAACAGATCAGACGGTGTGTATGAACACCACGTATATAAAATTATTTTGCAAGAGAACGCACAGTACAGGTGCCAATGAAAAGGCCTATTTTTTTATATTTCTAGGTACACAGCCATGTACAAACAGATCATACGGTGGGTATTAACACCACGTATATAAAATTATTTTGCAAGAGAACGCACAGTACAGGTGCCAATGAAAAGTCTTTTTTTTTTTATATTTCTAGGTACACAGCCGTGTACTAACAGTTCAGACGGTGTGTATTAACACCACGTATATAAAATTATTTTGCAAGAGAACGCACAGTACAGGTGCCAATGAAAAGGCCTATTTTTTTATATTTCTAGGTACATAGCCGTGTACTAACAGATCAGACGGTGTGTATTAACACCACGTATATAAAATTATTTTGCAAGAGAACGCACAGTACAGTCTTTTTTTTTAAATTTCTAGGTACACAGCCGTGTACTAACAGTTCAGACGATGTGTATTAACACCACGTATATAAAATTATTTTGCAAGAGAACGCACAGTATAGGTGCCAATGAAAAGGCCTATTTTTTTATATTTCAAGGTACACAGCCATGTACTAACAGATCAGACGGTGTGTATTAACACCACGTATATACAATTATTTTGCAAGAGAACGCACAGTACAGTCTTTTTTTTTTTTATATTTCTAGGTACACAGCCGTGTACTAACAGTTCAGACGATGTGTATTAACACCACGTATATAAAATTATTTTGCAAGAGAACGCGCAGTACAGGTGCCAATGAAAAGGCCTATTTTTTTATATTTCTAGGTACACAGCCGTGTACTAACAGATCAGACGGTGTGTATTAACACCACGTATATAAAATTATTTTGCAAGAGAACGCACAGTACAGGTGCCAATGAAAAGGCCTATTTTTTTATATTTCTAGGTACACAGCCGTGTACTAACAGTTCAGACGGTGGGTATTAACACCACGTATATAAAATTATTTTGCAAGAGAACGCACAGTACAGGTGCCAATGAAAAGGCCTATTTTTTTTATATTTCTAGGTACACAGCCGTGTACTAACAGATCAGACGGTGGGTATTAACACCACGTATATAAAATTATTTTGCAAGAGAACGCACAGTACAGGTGTCAAAGAAAAGGCCTTTTTTTTTTTATTTCTAGGTACACAGCCGTGTACTAACAGGTCAGGCGGTGGGTATTTACACCAGGTATTCAAAAAGGGTATTGCAGGCACACAGAACCCAGAACACTAGAGCCAAATAAACTGTATTTAAAAAAAAAAAAAAAATTCACAACCGTATACTGCCAGATCAGATGGTGCATATACACACTAGGTATATAACAGGGTTTTGCAGCCAAAAAGAACGCAGAACAGTAGTGCCAAATATAGTTTGGTATGTAGCAGAGCACCTAATACACCACTAATGCCTCTCTCTGTCCCTTCTCCAGCAGCTATCCCTGAATACAGAAGCCGTTCTCTGCAGAGTGTATATTGTAGTAAAGCTATCACTGTACTGCACTATAGTAGCCCTGATAAGGGCTTTTAATCACGCTCCTGCCTGTCCAACAGCTAAAACCTATCTCTCCCTTCTCCAGCCTCTGTCCCTGACTGAGTTCACGCAGCATATGCGAACGAGCAGGAAGAGCTGAGTTTTTAATATTCGAGGTCACATGGTTTTTCCAGCCAATCCATGTAGACGCCGTTTTCGCGCTGCCAGCGTGCTCCGCGGGCCTGTCATACCCCCCCTGCATGGTGATTGGTGGAAAAAGAGCGCCAGGGAAGGTGGGAGGGGAAACGAATTCTAAGTGCGCCATCGCCGTTATACTCGATTGAAATTGAGTATGCCGAATAGCGTAGTATTCGATCGAATACCGGCTCGATCAAACACTACTCGCTCATCTCTAGTGAGAGGTAATATAGTACTTATGGTGAGCAGTGTACTGAGCTTGAGCTGATGTGTAAAGTAAAGGCTGTGCATTAGTCAGCACATTCTTAGTGGGAGGGATAGCAGCTTGTTTAAATATCATACATGAAGATGGTAAGGAGAAGAAAAATGGAAATCAAGGGTATTTTGAAGAAGGTGATGAAGAGGAGATGAGCTAGGAACAGTAGATGAGTGGAGTGAAGAGATATATTGTACAGTCCAGAAGGAAAGTTTTACATTAAACTTAGAACCTTGCAGTTTCTTGGTCCATCAAGGGTCTGTCACTCAAAAAAAACACACCTGAAATGCATTTGGAAAAGGTCATAGGTCTTTGTAATCTGGGATGTGAGTAGACATAAACAACGTTCTCAAAAATTCATTTCAGCTTCTTCACTGAATTTTACAAAAAAAATTACTTCATCATGGAGCGCAATTCTTTGTAAATAGTGGGTGAAATCACAGGGAACGGCGATTACACTGCCCTTCTGTCATTAAACCCCTCAGATGCCATATTCACTGCTTGCTATAGTTGCCATAGTTGCTTCCATATGACTGTAGAGTTTAATATTGCTCCGGCAGCTCCTATTTTCCTGTCTATGAGCATATCAAAAGAAGTAGAAAATTAGATGAACTCCAGGCGTGACTTTAATGACAAATATTGAGATCATACTAGTTAACCGTAAGAGACTAGCATTAAAAGGAATCTGTTTTCAATTTTTATCTGTCCTCAATAAGGGCAGGATAAACCATTGACAGATCACTTTAGCAAAAGGCTGAGCCAATTAGTTTAGACGACTTTAGATGACTGCTGTCATATATGTATGATAGAAGTCGTCTATTGAATATGGCACCTGCTTGGAATTGAAGTCGGCACAATAGCCGCCAGGTTTCTGCTCTTTCAAATAGCAGAGGCCCAGGGCTAATGTCTACGATCGGTGATAGCGCTGATCACAGAAATGTAAACCTTTAGATGCCATGGTCATATGTGAAAACTTACTGCACTTCTGGGCCTGGAACAGCCCTCCTTAGTGGCAATTGGGGAAGCTGTTCATTCCCTGCAGCAGCCCTGGTCCTCCTGAATGAACCAAGGATGCCACAGCTAGGTTATTATGGAGACTATTTAAAAGTCTAGGAGAACTATTTAAAAGTAAAAACAAAGAAAAAAAAGAAAATAAAAAAAAAATATTTTAAAAAACTTTTAAATTATCCCCTTTGCCCCAAATTCAAATTAAAATAAACAACAAAAATAAAAATCATAGGTATTACAATGTCCAAAAATTTCCTGTACTATAAAAGCATATAAATATCCAACAGCGCCATTTTTCACTACCAGAGAACTACTTAAAGGGGTTGTCCGAGTTATTTTCTTGTTCTTTGTATGTGACTAACTAATCAATTGTAAAGGATTTTCAATTCACTTCCTTTATCTGTAGTGACTCCTTTCTCAGATTTCACTGAGGGTCACATGTGATGTCAGATTCTCTCCCTGCTCTGCTGATGTTTCGTGCACAAGCCTGAGGAGCAGATAAGAGTCTGTACACAAGATGTCACTATGCTGGCCATGCCCCCTGCACTGCAGGCTGCCCTGTGTCTCCTTCTTCCTGGATTTTTCAGCAAACTTTAACCCCTTCTGTAGCACAGATTCAAGGCTTTGTTGAGCAGCTGCAGGCAATGAAGAGACACAGGATCTGCCCTCCTCATCCTGCAGACACAGAGCTGACACTGAAGGAGATCTGTAGAGTATTACACAAGAACAGGTAGGAGGAAAATCCTGTGTGCATAAGCAGTGTCATTGTACAGCTGGGACTTGTAGTCCTACACATATATATATATAACATATAACATGCTACTGAGTAGGCAGACATGTAACTCAGGGCAGCACTTGTATTCACTCCCTTTGCAGAGCAGGGGGGAGGGACAGATATTGTTGCTATTGCAGGTAAAAAAGGGGCCAGAAGAGAACCAGGGAAATGTGGAATTGTTTTTGTCTAAAACTTGTTTAGCTTAATTATATATTGCTGCCCTTCAGATTTACAGTACTACAGTATATATATATTTTTTACATAACTCAGAAAACCCATTTAACTGAACCTTTGGTTCAAATCTTCCATAACATTCTCATCCAGGGCGGCATCCAGGTATTGGAAGAAGGATTTATGCCGAAACTCTTTATATATTACTGGAATACACTGCTGGAACAGAGTCGAATAAATCTTATGTGATTACATTTCATTCCTTGGAGTGCTGAGTCTCTATTATACTGTTAAGACTGGTCTTGGACCCATCTCTAGCACCCTCAACACTAGAAGAGTGTGCCATTAATCATTTAGATAAAAATATTTATATTTATTTAATTCCCCCCTAAAAATAATAAAAAGTGATAAAAAAGCCATACACATGCCAAAATGGTATCGCTACAATCTACAGATCATCCCTCTTTGTGTCAGATACCCTTTAAACTAGGTAATCTCAGTGGAATGGATGGTCATATCAGAGAGAGAAGTTAGAATCTGCTGGTCAAGCTAAGATAAGTGGTAGTACATTCACCCACTGTAGTGTCCCCTCTAGTAGTATTACTATGTAAAATAAAAAGATTTTACATGTAGTCGAGCTGATTGCCTAGGTATAATCCAGTCTCTAGAAATTATAATGCATTGCACAGTCTGAGTAGCTTACCATACCATGGAACTGAGAAACAATGTTTAGTAAAATATTTCCAACATCAGCCACAGGGGATCCTGCAGGAAGAAGGAACTGCTTCATAGTTTACTTTGGGTAAGTATATTGTAAATTTTTTCCCTACGGGTAACAAATTTAAACAGCTAAAATTAAACCATACATGACTTAAAGCCATTCTAAAAGGTCAATAAATGATAAAAATGGCAATTTAAAAATACAAATCTGATGGGGTAGCTGTAGCATTTGAAATTAACAAAGGACTTCATACAATCTGTAAAAAAGTAAGAAAACCTGCAAAAATACTAAACGACCGCCAGGTGGCCAAAGAGGGCAAAATAAATGTCAAAAAAATTATTCAAATATATAAATGGTATAAAACCAAGGTCAGAGCAGATAGGTCCCCTAAATAATGTTAAAGGTGGGTGTCACTGAGGATCAGAAAAAAGCAGAGTTACTGAATGGTTTGTTTAGCTGTGTATATACCAAAGGAGAGAAAGGAGCTGATCAGTGGTACATCTAGTAATATACTCAATTGGCTAACTACAGACATGGTCCAGGCTAAGTTAAATAAGATAAATTTGAAAAAGACTCCTGGTCCAGATGGATTTGTCACGCTCTGGTGTAGAGGGAAGGGAAAAGAACCAAACAAGGGAAACGGTCACCTCCTGCAGGAAACCCTGAAACTAGGCCCTGACTGACTACCAGTATGAACAGGCCTTAGTGGTAGGAGAGTTCATACACAGGAACCTAATAACACCTGACCCTAGAGAACCCTGCCACTAGTGACAGGGGAAGGAGTCAACCCGTTCCTCCAAAAGGACATACGAACAGGAGACTCCAAAAGGCAAAACCACAACAGGGAAATGAAGGATAAACACAAAAGGAAAATGACACTTATCTTAATGCAGATATTGCAGCAACCGGATCTCAGCCGAGATCCACACCACACACGACAATGTCAGCAGAAAGTACAAACCGCAAGGGATACTGGGAGAGGAAGGGATAAATAGGGGAAAGACAATCACCACACCCGCAAAATCTGAAGGGAAGGGGTGTGGTAAACAGCAACCAAACCAAGAAGAAAACATATCAAATTATGTCACTTTTGAAAGTCTAGCCGATCGCCTGCAACCTGATGCAGGCACATTCGTGACATTACCCCCCCTTTTACGGGTGACCTCCGGGCACCCAGGCCCAACTTTATCAGGATGAGACCTGTGAAAGGCTTTCCCCAAACGACTGGCATTCACGTCAGATGCCGGTACCCATGTCCTCTCCTCAGGTCCATAACCCTTCCAGTAAACAAGATATTGAAGAGTCCCACAGAGAACTCGAGAATCAATGATCGTGACGATCTGGAATTCCAAATTACCATCCACCAAGACAGACGCGGGTGGCAAGGGAGATGGCTCCAGAGGTTCAACATATCTCTTCAACAAAGATCTATGAAACACATTATGGATTTTCAGAGCCTGAGGAAGTTCAAGACAAAATGCTACAGGATTAATAATGGAGACTACCAGCGCTGGTTCTCTATACATTTAAAATGTATAGAGAGCGCTGGTTCTCTATACATTTAAAAAGTGAATGCGCGCGCTTTTTCAAATCCTCTGCGCATTCACTTACCTCGTGTTGGTAGTGGAACTACAGAGCGGCTACGGAGGAAAACACAGCGAACAGCCCTTTGCATCTTCCAACACTCTGAGAAGGGGGGTAAAGTATAAAAGAAGATTCTTGTATTATTACCGCTACTGATCTTGTATTATTACCGCTACTGAACTTATACTAAAAACTGGATATACCCTAAACTTGGATAAGTTGATTATAGATTGGAACTATTTGCTTTGACTTGAATAGGGATACATCTATCACATCTACTACAGATTGGATGTAATGGATACATGCTGAATGTGGTCTCCATAAATACCGTGGACTATATAATATAGACACCCTGGATAAGACCGCAAGCCTATAAGCAGCTTTAACAACAACACCTAATCTTATTGTGATACCCATCAATGCCGTGCTACGGTCAATAAGGACGTCATTTTTGTTCTACGGATGCAAACTTGTTTCATTTATGTAAAGTTTTTAATATTTTTGACTATATAGTTTATTTTATTTTATTGTTTATCTAATTTGCATACATTGGCACACACATTTTAAATGTATAGAGAACCAGCGCTGGTAGTCTACTATATTATCTATGCAGATATCATTATTTTTAACCTGAGAACCATTTATAATTGAATAAATACATTAATAAATTGAAGACCCAACCCATTATTTGGAATACATACAGATGATAGTGTGCATACCATTCTCCTGTTTGACAGAAATTTTTCTCTAATTAATAACGGCTGGGGATAAGCCGTGAGGTATTGCACCTATTTCCATACGGACAGAGGAGTGAGCCACCACATTTTATTGTTTTCTAGGATTAATAATGGCCATGATCTTATATGGGCCAATAAATCTTGGACCCAACTTCCAAAAAGGAACTTTCAACTTAATGTTTCTGACAGCCACACAGAATCACCCACACTGAGGTCTGGACAATTCATACGTTTCCTGTCAGCCACACGTTTGTACTTGTTACCCATATTTATCATGTTATTTTGAATTTTCCGCCATATAGATGAGAATGATGACGAAAAACGTTCTTCCTCAGGAATACCAGAAGTATCAGAACTAGAAAATGTGCCAAACTGCGGGTGAAAGCCATATGCACCAAAAAAAGATCATTTACCAGTGGAGTCCTGTCTGCGATTATTTATGGCAAACTCTGCCAGAGACAAAAACGAGGACCACTCCTCCTGGTTCTCAGAGACAAAACATCTCAAGTAAGTCTCCAGACTCTGATTGGTACGCTCAGTCTGTCCATTCATCTGGGGGTGAAATGCAGAGGAAAAAGACAGTTGTACCCCAAGCCAAGTACAGAATGCCTTCCAGAATCTGGACACAAACTGAGTCCCACGATCAGAGACGATGTCAGTGGGAATGCCATTAAGTTTCACAATGTTGTCAACAAACACTTGTGCAAGAGTTTTAGCATTGGGGAGTCCGGGTAATGCAATAAAGTGCGCCATTTTACTAAAACAATCTACAACCACCAGTATAACTGTCTTACCAATGAATTAGGCAGATCAGTGATGAAGTCCATGGATAAGTGAGTCCATGGTCTGAACGGACGGGTAATGGAAGTAGGGGTCCAGAAGGTCGAGTATGTGTCACCTTAGCGCGTGTACAGACACTACAGGCCAACACATAGTCCTCAACACACTTACGCAGCCCCGGCCACCAGAATCTACGAGAGATGAGGTCGACAGTGGATTTACTCCCAGGGTGTCCCGCAAGCACCGAAGAATGATGTTCCTCAAACACCTTATGACGCAAATCAGAAGGAACAAACAACTTCCCAGAGGGGCAAGACTCCGGTGCATCTCCCTGGGCCTTAAACACCTTAGCCTCAAGATCAGGGTAAAGAGCAGATATCACCACTCCTTCATGCAGTATAGAACTCGGATCCTCAAAATCACCACCTCCGGGAAAACTACGTGACAAGGCATCCGCCTTCACATTCTTAATCCCAGGAAGATATGTGACAATGAAATTGAATCTGGTGAAGAACAAAGACCATCTGGCCTACCTCGGATTAAGTTGTTTAGCCGACTCCAGGTAAGCCAGATTTTTGTTATCAGTGAATACAGTGATTGGATGAATCGCCCCTTCCAACCAATGACACCATTCCTCAAAAGCCAACTTAATGGCCAGTAACTCTCTGTTACCCACATCATGATTTCTCTCTGCAGCAGAGAGTTTTTTCGAAAAAAAGCACATGGGCGCAATTTACCAGGTTATGGGCCCTGTGATAAAACTGCTCCTACCCCCACCTCGGATGTGTCAACCTCCACAATGAAAGGTTGTGACACATCTGGCTGCACCAATATAGGGGCAGAAGAGAAGCACTGCCCTGAAAGTATAAACCGCAAGGGATACTGGGAGAGGATAAATAGAGGAAAGACAATCACTACACCCGCATCAGCTGAAGGGAAGGGGTGTGGTAAACAGCAACCAAACCAAGAGGAAATCATGTCAAATTATGTCACTTTTGAAAGTCTAGCCGATCGCCTACAACCTGATGCAGGCATGTTCGTGACAGGATTACACCCAACTCAGTTCAGCACTAGGGGTTGCTCGGCCGAGCACTCGAGCAACCCCTAGTGCTTGGCCAGAGCACCTGAGCATACGAGCACAGGGGTGCTTGCTCAACACTATTTATTACCCCATTGACATTTTTTTGTCCCTGCTGGATGGCAGAAAGAAAAATCAGCCATTTGCTGGGTAAAATTCCAAAAGCGGACTCTACATACCTTCTGGCCCTGCTTAACTATAATTAAAAGTGTGCCTTTTCTCATCCAAACGTTGCCTGGGGAATGGATGCATGAGGTTTGGAGAAAGTGCAAAACCCTTGTCGTCAACCATAACATAAGGTGCAGAGGGACCAGAGGAGCCAGGAAGATTAGCTGACTGCGGTATGTTGAGTTGGTTGGACTGAAGCCACCGACTCATTCTGGAAGCCCTGAAGATGTGAGAATCTGCAGAACTTCCATAGGCCCGATATCTACAATTATAAACCTGTAGTTTGTGTCAGCCAAGGCCAACAAAACTACAGAGAAAAACTGTTTGTAATTATAAAAACGGGACCCTGAGTTCGGTGGCTTCTTCACCCGTATATGCTTCCTGTCAAGGGCACCAAGACAGTTTGGAAACTGTGCCCTCTCCAGAAAGCCCTGGGCTATATCCAGCCACTGCTGCATAGATGGTTGTGGCAACATAGCAGCTCTGAGTCTCAACCAAATTGTGTGACAGGTTGCACTCACTATTCCAGCAATCGTGGAGGTCCCCATACGAAACTCAAAATGTCAAGAACTAAAAGAATTTCCCGTCACAAGAATTCGGAAACGGGAGGAAAAAAAACAAAACTAGACATCCAAAAAACCAAAAACATGTCAAAAAATTACAAACATATTACATATGAGTCTAATATACAAAATGTAACATGATAAATATGGGAAGCATTGTTTCAAAGTCAAAGATTACACTTACCTCAAAGTAATAATAAGCCGTTCCTCAGGAGAGACACAGCGATGCATGTTGGTGTCCTGGAACATAAGGCCAGGAAGCAACTCTGCCAACAGCCGATCAAAAGTTGCGACCCCCATGTGGCAATAATTATAAAACTTGGCAGGGTGCTGACATAGGTCACCATACAAACTAACAAATTGACCTTGGCTGGGCCGCTGTGAAATAATAGGATGCACCCACATTCTCTTCCTCTGCGGTTCATCCTCTACCATTTCAGGCCACTTGCCAAAGCAACAAAAGAGCAGCCAATGCAAAAGAACATGGTCAGTATTTGATAAAGTGGAACTGGACATCCTGCAAAGGAAAAATCCACCAAACTCCACAAACTATATGATCTCCCCACAAAATGGAGCTTGCCCAAACCAAACAACATTCTGGGGGTATTTATATGTGTTCAAAGGCAACAGGTGATTACAGAGAATGTTTGCATTTTTTTCACACACGTTAAAAATGCATGCCATCCACATGCCATCCACATGCCATCCATGCAGAAAAAAAGCAAACACTGAACGCAATTGCATACAATAATGTCTAAAATCACAGTCCAAAACACACGTTTTTTCCTGAACGCATCCGGAGCTAAATCATCACGCTTGTGTGAAAGGGGCCTTACGGTAGAAACTCCCAAAAAGTTGCCCCATTTTGGAAACTAGAGGATAAGGTGGCAGTTTTGTTGGTACTATTTTGGGGTATATGTGATTTTTGATTGCTCTATTTTACACTTTTTGTGAGGTAAGGTAAGAAAAAATGGCTATTCTGGCACCGTTTTTACTCTTTATTTTTTACAATCTCATCTGTTTCATCTGACAAGTTAGATGTGCTAATTTTATAGAGCAGATTGATATGGATGCAAAAATACCAAATATCACTACTTTTTTGTCTCCATTTTACATGATAAAGCATTTTTGAGAAAAAAATCATGTTTTTATGTCTCCATTTTCTGAAAGCCATATATTTTTTAAAATTTTTCTGCCGTCTTGTGTAGTGGCTTGTTTTTTGCGGGAAGAGTTGATGTTTTTATTGGTACCATTTTTGGGTACATATGATTTTTTAGTACACTTTTTGGGGTAAGGTGACCAAAAGAAAATGTTTGTTTTGGCAAAAGTTTTATTTTATAATTTTTTTATGCCATTCAGCTGAGGGGGTAGATCATGTGATACTTTTATAGAACAGGTTATTACAGATGCAGCAATACTTAATATATCTATTTTTCTTTCTTTATTTTAGTTTTACACACAAAAATTTTTTTGAAAAAAGAAAAATCATGTTTTAGTGTCTGTATTCTGAAACAAATATTTTATTTTTTATTTTTCGGGCAATAGTCTTATGTAGGGGCTCAATTTTTGCAGGTTGAAGTGACCATTTGATTGGTACTATTTTGGGTACATATGTACATATGACTATTTGATCACTTGGTATTACACTTTTTGTGATGCAAGGTAACAAAAAAATTGATGTTTTAGAACAGTTTTTATTTTTTATTTGTTTACGGTATTCAGGTGACGTGATGGATCATGTGATATTTTTATAGAGCCGGTTGTTACGGATGAGGCAATACCCAATATGTCTGTTTTTCTTTTTTTTCTATTTATTTATTTTTTACAATTTTGTATGTGTTTATTATAATAAACACTTTTGCATTTTACTTTTTTTTTTACTTTTTATTTTGTCCCACTCTGGGACTTCAATTTTTGGGTGTCTGATCGCCTCTGAAATTCATTACACTATATCTCTAGTGTAATGTATTGCATGTCAGCCTTTATACTGACAGCCTGCCTGGTTTGCTCAGGCCGTTTGAGGAGGCCACTTTATTTGTCAGTCGGCAGAGCTACAGGATAAATTACCATATTTTTCGCTTTATAAGACAAACTTTTTTCCCCCCAAAAGTAGGGGGAAAATGGCAGTGCGTCTTATAAAGCGAATACTAGTGAACGCTTCCATTAGAATTTAATAGTATGTAATAGGTGCCGGGAGCAGGGAAAGATACCCTCCTGCGCTGCACGCAGTCAGGCGACAGTGCAGCGCCGGCGCAGGAGAGGTAAGAGAGTTTTTTATTTTGTTCTAATGGGGCAGAGTGGGCTGATATGGGGGCACAGTGGGCTGATCTGAGGTCTTATGGGGGCACAGTGGGCTGATCTGAGGTCTGATAGGGGCACTGTGGGCTGATATGGGGGCACAGTGGGCATATCTGAGGTCTGATAGGGGCACTGTGGGCTGATATAGGGGCACAGTGGGCTGATCTGAGGTCTGATGGGGCTGATGGGCTGATCTGAGGTCTGATGGGGCAGAGTGGGCAGATTTGGGCTGATATGGGGGCTGAGTGGGCTGATTGGCTGATTTGAGGTCTGATGGGGGCTGAGTGGGCTGATCTGAAGTCTTATGGGGGTCTGAAAGGGCTGATCTGAGGTCTGATGGGGGTCTGATGTGATGTCCTGAAATTTATGGGGGTCTAATATGAGGTCTGATGAAAAATATATATTTTTTATTTTCCTACTCTAAAATCTGGGGTGCGTCTTATCATCGGGTGCGTCTTTAAAACCGAAAAATACGGTATGTCATTCCACTCCTTCATGTCCTGGAGGAGATGCTGACAAATCTAACTGGTGAAGGGACAGAAGAAGTGGCACCTATATCTCACAGCCACCACCTGAGCCCTGAGGTGGATGAGGAGAAGGACATAAACACCCAGGAATTCTATACACAACTAGGTGGTTTATCTGCCCAAGTGGCAGGAGAGTAGCAGGAGGAGCTGAAGGACCATGATGAAGACAATGTAGATGACCCAGACAGACCATGGCAGAATGCAGTGGAGATAGAGGCAGGGAGGCCCTCCGAGTTCCTTGCACACATGGCCAGATGTAAGTTGCCATGTTTGCGTAGTAACAGCCTCATTGTCAGGATTTGGCAGAGGGATAACTACTTGCTATCCACATTGTTAGAATCTCGCTAACGGTCAAAAATGTTGTTATTTTTTAGACCTTCTGAGAGGGATGCAAAAATGGACTACTACAGAGACTTGCTCTGTAGTAGGTTGGTCGTCACCTATGAGCTCCATTGCCCGTCCTCACGCAGGTCTGACTGGGGGGGACTCTCTACGCTCATGCTACACAGCCATGATTGGGGGGGCAGAAGCAGCACCAGCTCCATATGCAGCAACTTCAGTTTGGAGTCTATGATGAGCAGTTTTCTTCAGCCGCCTACTGAAGAAATCACCCAGCAGCAGGACATGCATCAGAACTTCAACCAATAGGTGGTGGCATACTTGGATTGCACCGTCACCCATGATCCAAGATCCCCTGGACTACTGGGCATGCAAACTTGAAGTATGGCTGCAACTGGCCAAGTTTACCATGGGCATGCTTTCCTGCCTGGCCAGTAGTGTGGCATCAGAGCAAGTGTTCAGTGTGATGGGGGGCATAGTTACCCTTAACAGAACTCGCCTTTCCTCCCAAAATGTTGAGAGACTGACCTTCCTAAAGAATCAGGCATGAATCAACCAGCATTTCCAGGTGCCTGATGCAACAAAATAGATCATTCTGCCACTAATAATCATACTGTAGTGTGCTGGCACACTGGAATATTGTGCATAATGGGCTGTTACTTCTGACCATATGCTGCTCCCACCATTCTGATACTGCCACCCGCCTGATGCCATCCACCTGCTGCCTCTACTGACAGTAGGCTTCTTGGCCTACTAATATATACATGTTAATTTTTTTAAAAAAAGCATATGCATGCCACTGGGCCTTGCTATTGCACTTCTCTTGTTGGGTTCTGCTACTACTACTGCCACCATCTTGTGCTGTATGCCACTACTGTTGCCTCCCCTCTATTATGGGGCCACTATTTTCCCTGTCACTGCCACTGCTGTTGGCCCCCATAACCATTCTGTTATGGGGCCACTCTTGTCCCTTTTTGTCCATTTTGACATCATAGTTTATTTTTTCCTTCTTTTAAACCATCAGAAGATTAGAAAAAAAATCCAGTATTTTCAGCATCCATATGGCCTATTTCAGATCGTCAGTATTTGGTCAGTATTTGATCAGAATTTGAAAGCCAAAAGCAGGAGTGGGTCTAAAACACAGATGAGTTGCAAATAATTCCATCTCTGTTTTGGACCCACTCTTGTTTTTGGCTTACAAGTACTGATCAAATACTGATATAAACACTGACAAAGAATGACCTTCTGAAAGACGCTTGAAATACTGGATTGTTTTTTATTTTAAGTTTTCTATTCTGATGGATAAGAAGAACAGAAAAATAAACAGTGATATTAACACAACATTACTGTCACTGCTGCTGCCACCTCCCCAATCTTTTATGGGGTCACTACTGTCACTGTCTCTGCCACCATCCCCAATCTGTTATGGGGCCACTACTGCCACTGCTGCTGCCACCACCACTTTGTTATGGAGCCACTACTGTTGCTGCCACCATCCCCACTCTGTCATGGGGCAACTTCTGTCACGGTTACTGCCACTGCTGCTTCTGCCACCATTTCCATGGGGCCACTACTTGAATCTTAGGGCATTGCACGGTTAAGTCAACAATGATCAATTAGACCCGACGCTAACAGTGACCTGTAATACTGATGCATAGTTTTTCGACAGCTAACAGAAGGGATTAAAAAGCATGTTTTTTGGACTGCCACAACATGCATTAAAAGAACTTTCTTTCTCTCCACTACTTTATTGGAACTCCATTTCTTTCTTTTGTTCCACTAAGGAGCCTTTTTTTTGCTTTACTGAAGGGTGCTGTATCCTTTACTTTTTGTTTAACAGAAGGGATTACCTATGAATCCTGGTGCCCTGTACAGTGATGTAGACGTCCACTATTTTAAGAGATTTATCCAAAATGAATTGCAAAATTTTGGGTTCATTGGAACCCGAATCTTTAGGGAAATTTGTAATGAATTGAATTACTTTACAATTGATGCACTCATCTGTAACTGTAGTGCCCCCAACCCCTATGTTATGGTTCCTTGACATCAGCCACCAAGGCACCTTGCACTTTGTTGCTGCTGGAAGATGAGGTGCTGTCCTCTGAGCTGGTGCTGAAATGGAAGTCCAGCAAGCCTCCATCTACTCATTTCTCTCCTCCAGTCAGCCACCATTTATGCAATGATTGCTGTCAATTTCAGTAAATGTCATGATTGCCTTTTAATAGCATAATATTAACATACATGTCATGTCTGTTCAAGTAATAACTGCATAATGATGTATGAGAAAGAGTCCATCAACCAGTGAATACATTCATATCTATGGGTAGCAGAGCTGAATTTGCTATTTTAACTATTTACCATTTATATACATTAGCATTCTGCTCATCATTTTAGACTGAATAAGTCATTACCTGCAAGAGGTTTTACCAATTAGTTAATGTATTAGTAATGTATGGAAAACTGTATAGATAGATAGCTAGACAGATACAAATAGAAAGATTTGACCAAAGATAGATACATGGATATGAAATAGATATTAGATAGATAGATAGATAGATAGATAGATAGATAACTTCTACAAGTTTTGTTTGATTCTATCCATACAGGCAGCATCACGTGTAAAAACCACATGTAGAGTAGTTATTTGAGCAGATGGATTATTACAGGGCTCCTTCACCCATCTTCGCAGCTTCTCTGACTGCAACAGCCATGAAAGAAATCCTTGGAAGGGTTAATCTTGTTCAGGAAGAATGAACTTTCTGCTGGCAGTTTCTACAGCTCTGAAGCAATATAATAGCTAATGAAGCAGCATCCTGCACAGCACTGGCATGGTGAAGTCCTGCATTTCCCTATTCCCCATTTGAGGAGATGATAGGATTCTACATTTCCAGCACCAAGAACTGATTTTAGCAGGGATATGGTGCTGGTGGATTTAACCCTTCCGGTCCCATGCATGCTTACAGTGGAGGGAGCCAGACTTCATTACCTGTTGGAAGTGAAAGTTTAATTTCTAAATAGATGTTCTTCATCCTCTGTGCTGTGTGGGTTTCATTGCTTCTGGATCACAAACTGCAATCTAAAATCCATTGTGCATATACTAGTATAAGTGAAGCAGGGCAGGCTGCCTTACTTCAAGCTGAGTCTAATTACAATAAAAGTGTAGATCTTTTCTCCAGACACAGCTAGCACTACTGGTCTGAGGAGCCTGCCTTGTTCCTTCATCTGGAAGCATTTCCATCAGAGCAGAGCATTGCTCGAAAGTAGCCTGCTATTCTACTGTACTGTGAAGAGAAGGAAGAATCCTCCACTTTGCAGATTGTATGTGCATTTTACTGTCTTGCACCTGGTTGCACCCACCACAGTCATGCCTGCTAAGCTCCTAGTGCTTTTCCTCTTATTATCAGTTCTCCAAGCCTGGTAAGTCATCATGGAAATGTATTGAGATGCTGTGTTTTGTGGTGATTGTATTGCTCTGCTATAGAAACACTTATCTGTTCCCTTTCCCTGCTGTTTCCCCACATTTACATCATTCCTCATCCAGAGCCTCCTGATGAAAGCGATTGATTGTTCTCATATTAGGGAGGAAATTAAGCTGAGACGACTGATAGTATAGCTGCCCTGATGCTGTGTCTCTAACAGGAAAGTTCTCCTAGATTAGTGCATAAAATAGATTTGCTTCCAACAAGGATCACAGGACATATATTCATGGATGGATAGAAAGACTGACATTCAGTTCTGTTTGATTCCTCCCATGCATGCAAAATCTCAAGATCCCGCCTTTCCAGAAGTAAAAAAAAACAAAAACAAAAATTCACATGTATGTATTTCATGGTGCTGATGGAGTATTGCAGGACTCCTCCATCCCTCATTGAAATGATGGATTATAGGCTATCTTCACACCTGATACCTGAAAGCAGCAAAATGCCTTCCTGCCTGGAACAGTGGTGACAACAGTCTTCTGTCATTGGAAGGGTTAACCTTGTTCCAGAAGAATGAACTTTCTGCTGGCAGTTTCCACTGTTCAGAAAGCAATGGTAGATAATGAAGCAGCATTGTGCGCAGCACTGGCGTGGTGAGGTCCTGCATTTCCCCTTATGAGAAGATGAGGGGATTCCACATTTACAGCAACAAGAACTGATTTCTGCTCCTGCTTTTGTTGTATTCTAGATAGCTTTGGCTTGTGAACTGAACTGAGCCGTCGGTTATGCAGTGTTGTACCTCTCAGAATGTTTCCTACACTGTCATCTGTTGGAATATGTAGATTTCAGTCCCAGGATTGTCATCCCCTGTGATTTACGTCCGTCAACTTCTGTTCACACAGTATCCAGTCAAGGCTCTCATATTTTATCACTCCGCCTCGATTCTTAAGGATCCTTTCCCAACTGCAGGGGGAGCAAGTACTGAATGACGGAGTCAAATGAGCTGCAACCTGAGTCCGAGTCTCTTTCCACGGTACATGCAGATTGTACTTAGTGACTGCGTTTTCTCCTGCTATTGGGATGCTCTTTTCAGAGAGTCAACCTTGCTGGATAAGTGCACATGTTGCCATTAGATTCCTCGGATGCAGAAATATGGTGCTGGTGGATTTAAACCCTTACACTTCCATACCTGCTTACAGTGGAGGGAGTCAGACTTCATCGCCTGTTGGAAGTGAAGGTTTGATTTGGAAATAGGTGTTCTTCATCACCTGTGCCTTGTGGGTTTCATTGCTTTTGGATCACAAACTGCAATCTAAAATCCATTGTGCATATAATACTAATAATAATCTTTATTTATATAGCACCAACATATTCCGCAGCGCTTTACAATCAGAGTCATATACTAATGTAAGTGAAGCAGGGGAGGCTGCGTTACTTCAAGCTGAGTCTAATTACAATAAAAGTGCAGATCTTTTCTCCAGACACAGCTAGCACTACTGGTCTGAGGAGCCTGCCTTGTTCCTTCATCTGGAAGCATTTCCATCAGCTCAGAGCATTGCTCCAAAGTAACTGCTATTCTACTGTACTGCGAAGAGGAGGACGAATCTAACACTGTGGAGATTGTATGTGCATTGCTATCCTTATTACTCTATCGCACCTGATTGCACCCACCACAGTCATGCCTGCTAAGCTTCTAGTGATTTTCCTCTTATTGTCAGTTTTCCAAGTCTGGTAAGTCGTCATGGAAATGTATTGAGATGCTGTGTTTTGTGGTGATGGCATTGCTCTGCTATAGAAACACTTGTCTGTTCCCTTTCCCTGCTGTTTCCCCACATTTACATCATTCCTCATCCAGAGCCTCCTGATGAAAGTGATTGATTGTTCTCATAATAGGGAGGAAATTAAGCTGAGACGATTGATAGTACAGCTGCCCTGATGCTGTGTCTCTAACAGGAAAGTTCTCCTAGATTACAGCAGAAGACATTCGCTACCAGCAAGGAGCAAAACAGATTTATTCAATGAGCAATCAATGGATTTTATGTGTCTAGTATAGCAACACATCCGTGACACCTACTTGTTGCAGCACTACCTTCTCCTTCTAAATATTATTGTCATATTGGGTTGTGTCCTGCATTCTCCTACATTGGGATACTGAATAACACTACTGAATAATAACATTTGCCTTGTATTACAATATCAGTGTTAAGTGGATACAGTCATGGCATGTACAGTTTTGGTATCTGGGATTGCTTGAGTTTTATACTTGTCTTTAAGATTTAAAGTGTTCAATAAGTGAGAACTGTCCAACTGTGTCCAGTAAAAAGAAATCCTGGTACAATTGAAATGGAAAGCAGGATAGTGGGTACAGGGGGGGATCCAATTGGGCACTGTGCACTGAAAAACAGTCAGACAACTTGACATACTTTTTCCCCTTGAAAACTGGACTGACAATATGACTGAATGTGAAGAATGCCAGAGAAGTCTAGTGTCTCGGTCTTGCTGACACTTAGACTTACAATAAATTTTTCCTGTAAGGACTGCGGCAGGCATATTAATTCTTTAACATACACTGGTCAACTTTTCTTTTCCAACTCAGCTCTGTTACATGTAATAATGCCCAAGAGCATTGTAAATGTTATGGTCTATCCTTACTCTTGTCTCATGTACAGCTTCCACATTGGCTTAAAAAATCTTATAGGAAAATATGCGTAGTGTTGCAAGATTTGCATTATTATTATTAAAGGTTTATTTGCAAATATACAAAAATGTTATAATGACAGTTTTTCACCTTGACAAGTATAAATGAGCTCTCTGAAGGCCAAAAAAAAAGACAGAAACGTAGCTACAGAGTCTCATCGCAGCTGTAAGTTTTAGTGTTCCCATGGGTATATAGACAGATTACAAATAACAGGAACTACAGTTTTTTTCTATTTCAATGTATCCAATATTCTTCTGACTTGTGTTAATAGGTCTTGACATGGACATATTCAAATGGAGGTATTTGGCTTCTGATTTATGATGGCATCAAATTTAATTCAATATACCATTTACCTAGCTTAAAAAAGTCAAACTATTGTACCTGCAATAGCTTACTGTGTACAGAAAGTCAGCCTATTTATTTGAAATTCATTTAATTTGAAATTTATTTTACTGAAACTCCTACCTTGTTGAATTGTATTCCTGCAGCTCCAGGAAAATTGAAGATGATGAATATGAAGACTTAACATTCAACCAAAAATGGGTGCTGGCTCCAAAAACACAAGACACAGATGCCACACTGATCCTCAACAAGTTGCTTAAAGAATATGATAAGAAACTGAGACCTGATATCGGAGGTGAGTTTTATTTCATATTATATTACAAAATAAATATAGATAACTAAGGGTGCAGTGATAGATGCTGCTGCTAACAATATATATACCCCTATATTTGTATCTGTATATTAGCAGAGAGAATCAGGACTTGACTATGATTCTAAGCTTTACTAAAGAACATGTATTCATGAGTGGGCTGGAGTAATGAACATTCACAACAATTAGCAAAATAACATACATTACAAATGTCAAGTTATTAACACAACATGGTGTTACTTACTGATACTTGGTATGATAATGGTACTGTTATCAGTAGAAACTGTATGTACAGAGATAGGCATATAGTCAAATAATAATATATTGAAAATCTTAGTAATCTTAGATTTTTCGCTTTTGAGTTTTCATTTTTGACTCCCGGCCTTTCTGGAGCCATAACTTTTTTATTTTTCTGTTCAGATAGCCATATGGGGGCTTGTTTTTTGCAGGATAAGCTGTACTTTCTAATGGCACTAATACTGCATTCAATGTAGTGGAAAGCTGGAAAAAAATTCCAAATGGGGTTTCCCTACATACTCTATGCAAAAAGTAACCTGTCTTTATGCTTACAATGATACCACATACAGTATGTTGAATTTTTTGTGTTTTAATACTGAAAAAATAAAAACTTTGAAAAAATATGTTTTCTTTTCATTGCCATATTTTCATCCAAAAAAACATTTTTTTGTTATTAATATGTATTATTAATATATTGTTTGCTAAGTTAGTGCAGTTATTTTTTATAGTTAGGTCTATAGAGCTGTGCAAGGCATTTTTGTGGATATTATCTGTATGACTTTTTTATCACTTTTTATTTTTGGGGTGGGAGATGAAGTGATGAAAAAAATGGTGAATTGGCCATTTTGATTTTTTTCCCATTATGCCATCCACCATTTTATATTTTAATAGTACAGGGGTTTTAAGACATGAAAATGGCTACAATGTTTATTTTTTATTATTTATTGTTATTTTTATTTTGGGGAAAGAGGGGTGATTTGAATTGTTATTTTTTTTTAACTTTTTTACCTTTTTTTACCCTTTTCAAGTCACTTAGGTGACTATAATAAACAATTTTTAGAGCTACTTCTACTCAGTAATGAAAAACAATCCATTACTCAATATAGAATTTAGTATACTTCAATGCAGCGCTGCCACCTACATCCCTGTATTGGAATATACCTGTGATAAGCATCAGAGTCTCCAGCCAGCTACAGCCTATCATTACCAGGCAACAGTTCCCCAATCCAAGTAAGTGGAAGCTTGTACTAGCATGGGAGCGTATCGTTCCCTCCTTTTCTCCACTCAGATACCATGGTCACATGTGACCATGTCATCTGTGGGGTTAAATTTCTGCTGTATGAAACTGCAGAAACCTGGCAGTTATGGCACCTGCTCTGCCTGCAAATGGGTGGCATATTTAAAGTGATGACTTCCAACATAACATAGTGAAAGGGGTTGTCTCACTTCAGCAAATGGCATTTACTGTGTTGACAAAGTTTATACAAGGGACTTACTGATGTATTGTGATGTGCATATTGCTTTCTTTACTGGCTGGATTCATTTTTCCATAACATTATACACTGCTTGTTTACAGGGGTTATGACCACCATGCGTGCACACCATAGGAAAAAGAGGTGTCCTATTGCACTCCCACGGTCCCAGCTACCAGTGAGGCCAGAACCTTTTCCTATAGTGAATAAGCATGCCCACCACCGCTGGATAGGAGGGTGGTCATAACCCCTGGATACAAGCAGTTATGGAAAAATGAATAAAGCCTGTAAAGGAAGCAATATGGGCAATCACAATACATTAGTAAGTGTCTTATATTAACTTTCTCTACATAATAAATACTATTTACTGAAGTGACACAACCCCTTTAAGATCTGAAGTGTAAAAAAAGGGTGTAACTTGGGAAATCTCATGACTGACCATTGGTAAAGCTCTTCTTGCCATTTTCTATGCAATCATATTATAGGGGATAAAAGAAACAGTTACTTTTTCAGTAGATTAAACATAGAGAAGTACGGTATGTATGAATGAATATGTGAATGCATCTAGCTGGAATCATAAATATGTATGTCCCTTATTAAACCATACATCATCATCTTATGATATGTGTGGAGGAAAATTTGCATTTGCCACTCTTAAATTTTGTAGAATGTTAATTTGTTTTTATAATGTTTTCAAAGCTGCACTGATCCTACATTAACAGATATACTGCTCATATTTATGTGTTATCCTAACATTCAATACAAGGAAACTTTCAATGCATTTTTCACTCATTAAGTGTTAAAATCCCATGTTTAATGGTTGTATTGTAGCAGTACCCAAGCTCACACCGAATACAGTTGGTGAATGTGCTAAGCCATAGCTCTGCATGCCTTCTCAAAGAATAGAGACACAAAACGCTAATAGTTGGTGGCGGAATTATTCACTGAGAATATCAGATGATAAATTAACTGAGAAAGACTCTTCCTTAGTGGTGAAGTAAAGAAAGGTTTTGCGTGTATCCATCCTCCACTGTCACATAATGTGACTGACATCACTCTGAACAGCCTTAGACACTAATATGTGCAAAGTAGAGTTTTAGGCTACTGAAATAATACATTTGGTCTGACCTATTTTGAATGTATACTTTTCATCTTGTGTAATGCAGTTCTTTGTGTACATTGACACATTTCAGACTTATTGTATTGTATCTCAGAACTAAGTCAAAGTGTTTACATATTAAAGTAATAAAGTAATAGTAATAAATTCAGTGTGCTATTTATTGATAATAAGTAGGTGTGCAGGCAGGTGATTAAAGGAAATGCGTCATGAAAAAATGACATATTGCTTAACCCTTTTCTAACGTAGCAATTTTCCATTTTTGCATTTTCATTTTTGCTCCCTGCCTTCCCAGAGCCATAACTTTTTTATTTTTCCATTCAGATAGCCGTATGAGGACTTGTTGCTCTTTCTAATACCACCATTTAATATTGCATAGAATGTAGTGGGAGGTGGTAAAAAAAATTCCAAATGGGGTGGAATTGGGAAAAAAGGCAATTCTGCCACAGCTTTACGAGGGTTTTTTACGGCGTTCACTATGTGGTAAAACTGACTTGTGCTCTTCATTCTCCAGGTTAGTAAGAATCTGGCGATACAACATATGTATATTTCTTGTGTTTTAATACTGAAAAAAAATCAAAGCTTTTGATTTTTTTTTCTTTTCATCACCATATTTTGAGCCACATAGCTTTTTTATAGTTAATTCTATGGAGATGTGTGGGGATATTTTTTTGCGGGACGATGTGTAGTTTTTGATAATACTATTTTGTTTATGTCTTTTTGATCAATTTTTATTCAAGTTTTTAGGGAGATTCTGATGAAAAACCCGTGAATAGGCCATTTTATTCTTTTTCCGTTATGCCACTCACCATATGGGATAAATTTTTAAAAATATTTTAATAGTATGGTCGCACAAAATAAGTCATACAATACAACAAAAAAGTTATACAATACATTAGATGGACCCTAAAATGATGCTGTTAAATTATAACTCATTCTGCGAAAAACAAGCTGCCATACGGCTGTATCAAAAAGGTATGGCTTTTGAAATGCAGAGCTGAAAACATTGTTTTGCCCAGAAGAACATATGACTTACTACTGAATACCAAAAAACAACTGGTGCTGTTCATCTCCATTTTCTAAACTATCCTTGTGATGTCTCAGAGAAGAGTGAATTGTGATGATAATTGGCCACTGTAAATTAACTTGTAATGGAGTTGTATTTAGGCCCAGCGCCTAGGAGATGAGTTTACAGCCCGGTCTACTACTACTCCACTATTCTAAAACTACTACTCTACTCTACCATTTTAAAACTATTTTGGCTATCATTAAATATCTAATATTCTCAGATTTTTTTCAATACGCCCATGTAAACCATCATTGATAGTTATGGTAGGTGAGGTATAATATTTACAAAAAAATATTCTACAGTTTTCAAACCACCACCTGGATCTGAATACTTTTGTAATTGCATGTAATTAAAAATTTAGCATAGCCACTGAGTTATTCAATAAAATGTATCTGTATAGCACCACCTGCTGCTTTTTTTATTTCTTTGTCCTGCTCACTGAGAAGGCCACACATGCTCAGTTTCATCCTTCATCTGCCTCCTGAAATGTGATAGGTAGAGTGAGACACACCCTCTTAGCTGCAGCATTAAATACAATCCCCTTGAGCTATGGATCCATGTGAGGTACAGGGCTGATTCTAGCTTGGTTAGAAAGAGGTTGTCATATACTATATGATGTCTCATTTTCATTTTCATTTTTTACATTAGTCCTGGAATAACCCCTTTAAGTGAATCTCCAGTTTGTAGACATACAACGTTAAGCAACTGCCTTAGAAACAATGCCATCATACAAAGTTATTTTCAGTATCAATCCCTTTAGAAGTATGAACTATTTAATAATAGGGTAAGTCTGTTTCTGGCTCAACAGAGACATATATTTTAAAGGAGTTGTCCTACACCCCAACCCTGACACTTATCAGGTTCTTGCTCTCTTCTTGTCCTGGTTGCAACATAGGAAATGGCAGTTGATATCTGCTCATCCAATCGCTGGTGAGAGCAGGTCATCAGTGTTTCTAGTAGTTTGCTGAATGAGCATCTCATTCTGTTTCCTGTGTGTCAAGCTCAGACCAGGAAACAAAAACCTGGTGGAAATGGTTCGGCACTGTAAGAAAAGTAAAGGGGGATCACTAATGTTTCTTTTATTTTTACACCATTGTGTTATCTATTTTTTTTTTTATGTGAATGAATAGTCCTTTAAGGGCCCTCCAAAAACAAATTACTAGTACCACCCAATAAAGAATAAGTGTGTGCATTCAAGTTTTTACATAATATCTCTATTCCGTACCATCAATAAGGATTAATTATCAGCTTTATTCTAACCTTATACTTCACTTCATGGACTATGTTTTGGTTTATGCCTATTGTGTCAGAGCCATATGACATTAATGTGTCAGCCCAAATTACAGGCTAAAAAAGGCATAAAATTAAATGGGTTTTCTACTGTAACAAGTCATCGCCTATCTACAGGGTTTAACTATTAAGTCGGTATGGTCTGACTGCTAGAACCCCCACTGATTATTAGAATTGAGATTCTGTACCCTGCAAGGATACCCAAAATGAATCAAGTAGCCGGTATATGCACTGCCCCTCTATTCATCTCTATGGGACTGCTTGAAATAGCCGGTGCACATAGGGGACTTGTTTCAACCATAAAACCCCTTTAGTGCAATGGTAAAAAGCTTCCAAAGTTTACAAATATCTATTATGATCTTATGGTGTACACAGTGTATAAATATATAAATAAAGAAAGACAACGCACAAAAAAGTAAAATAGCACAGAATACCATTTCTATCCCATAGGTACTTGCAGTCTGTCCTTGTTGACCCAATATGATAGATCACTTATATAAAAATTACCAACATGGATAGGTGAACACAACTAAGAATAATATTCTAGTGGCGCTTTGTGTACATAAAGTATATATGGCACAAGTATAAAATCTCAAAATTATTTGAATAACCGAAAGAGACAAATTGTTAAAATCTCCAGAACTCCATGTATTTCGAAAAAATCAGACTGTGGCTAGTCATTAACAAAGGAAATGGCTTAGCCTTGAACTGGTTTAAAATAAGTCAATGGCAGGTGGTTAGATAGTTGCACAGTATCCTTTTGAGACAGTCCAAAGAAAATTTAAATAATTATAATTTAAAAAAAAAGTTCAGCTTTGTTGTAAAAAACAAAAAAAAACACCTTTTCTGTGGCAAGCGCCTCCGGCACTAGGATGCTATCTAAGGCACCTGATGAGATAGAAACGCGTAGAGCCTTAGGATAGTTAGATAGCACGTTCACTTTATTGCATCAACATTTTAGAGACCAGGTCAGGATGATGAAGTGGGTTATTAAGGGATAGTGTTTTCACAGGGCTAATACTGAGCGAGGGGAAAATTAATCTAGGTCCATACCTTCATTACCTCCCTGGCGTCTGGCACCTATATCTATTATCTATTACCTTATCTATTTTGGACAATTTCAGGTCTTCAGGATCGAGACCTTTGTCCTGGGTTCTGGTGTCTCTACCAAGATAGGGGGTGATAACCACACTGGATCACTATGCGCCTGCTGGACAATTGTTAGTGTATTCTAATGACACTCTTGCCCAGTACTGGCGTTGTGTATATGTCTAGTGAATGGAGTATCAGTGTGGGATATCTATATCCTCTATCTAAGGTCTGAGGGTTGTTGTAAATAGGGATCTACCCGTCTTCACATCTGGCAACCTCACCAAGAGCTTTTAGTGTTTTTCCCTTCTCCCTTTGTATTGTTAATCATTGTTTGAATAAAAATGTATTATTTTGTTATTTTAGCACGTTTTTTCACAGTGATATTATATATGAAGAACCTGGACCCAAAATTACCATACATATTTGAAAGGCAATGGGATATCAGGAAGTAGTAAACAAGAGAGGAATAGGATGTGGTGATTTTCTGGATTTGTAAAAATAGTATTTGCATTAACCACATGTCTATGATCAAAAAATACATATGACAGTATCGGTATATCTGTCCTCTATACACATGGCAAAGTTTAAACCATAGGTCTCAGGGCTTTACTGGAGGGAAAGTGGGTAAATGGTGGATTTGTTTCAAATGTTCTGGAGGTGTGCAAAAGATAAGCATTTTTGAATGGTGGTTTTTACTCTGATCTCACAAGTGGTTACATGTCAAATGGTTCTAAATCTGAAATTTGCCCCATTGGACCTCTAGCTATGGCTGAAATTCCAACTGAAGTTTATACTTACTTTCAGTATGAAAAGTGTATATACCTATATGGTACAGCAAAATACATTTTTCATACAACATTAGAAGATGAGAATGGTGGTCGGGGTAAGGCATTCTTGGATGTAGGCATATCTGGGTGAATAAATTTTGTTATGTAATAGTGTGGTTGCTTGATGCTTGCTGTCCCCCGTCCCCCCAGCCCAGATTCCTTTTTTTTTTTTTACTTCTTCCCAACATAACAAGTGAATATCTTGCTTTCTAATGTTCTCTTTCTTTGTCTATGTTTGCTACTGAGTGACAAATAAAATTTTAAAACTGAAAATATGTCTGCTATAAACAGTTATGTTTTTTCATATTTATATAAACTATACATAAATTATATTTTTTTTCTTTCAAAGTTCGCCATCATCTGGTATTGTTCTTATTTCTACATATGTATGTTAATACTTACTTAAAAGTAGCTGTGTACAGGCTCTGAATTACAGGAACTTATGTCATCCTTAAAATCACAGTAAAAAAATTCATTTGAATATGAAAGAATATTTTTATCTGATGGTCCCACATCTCTGTAATCTATTCAATTCCTTTATGAGTTCAAGATGTATCCCCTCGGACATGTTAACGGCCACTGCAGTCACACTTCCTAAGCCTGGCAAGCCACCAGACACGCCTGCAAACCTCTGGCCCATTTAATTGTTAAACGTGGATCTGAAGCGTTATGCTAAAATTCTGACCACCCGAATTAATGTGTTACTCCCATCTCTAGTTAACCCTGATCAGGTGGGGTTTATCCCAGAAAGGCAGTGCAGGGATGGGACACGGCGCATGGTCAATTTAATACAATTGGCAAATAAATCCAGGGTTCCCTCGCTTTTTGTTTCCCTACACGCTGAAAAAGCCTTCGATAGAGTACACTGGGGATACCTGAACAAGGGTCTCCAAAAGTTTGGCTTTTGTGGACCCATCCTATCTGCTATTCTAGCCCTGTATTCCACTCCCTCAGCTAAAGTGCTGGCCTCTGGCTTTGTCTCCGAATCGTTTCGGATTACCAACGGTACCAGGCAAGGGTGCCCATTGTCTCCCCTAATCTTTGCCTTGGTCATGGAACCCCTGGCGGAATCCATAAGATGTAGCCCACTGATTTCTGGTGTTAATGTAGGAGATCATTCTCACATCATAGGTTTATATGCAGATGACGTTATACTCATTCTAACCAATACTGAAACATCTCTAGAGGCAGCGACATCTATTATTGCTAATTTTTCAAGCTGTTCCTACTACCTGTTGAATGCTACAAAAACTAATGTACTGCCCATTGGTATGTCGGGGACAGCCAGAGGCCAGCTACAATCCCATTACCCCCTCCATTGGGCTGATACGTCCATCTCATATCTCGGAACTGAACTGGCCTGTACTGTAGAAAATACCTTATCTATAAATGTTACTAATCTGCGCTCTGATCTGAAGAAAGATTACACGAATATGTCCAAAATCAATCTTTTTTGGATTGCTCGTATAAATGCTGCTAAGATGTTTTCTCTTCCAAAGATATTATATTGCTTCAGATGTCTACCTCTACTCATCCCTAAAAAACAGATTGCATTGCTTCAGTCAGATTTAATGTCTTTTATTCGGGGCACTAAAAGTCCCAGAATAGTTAAGTCAGCCCTGCATCCTCCGATCCGCCTGGGGGGCCTAGGCGTTCCAGATATTTACACATATTACCTAGCAAATCTTGCTGACCAGGCACTGGAATGGTGGTCTCCGAGTACACCTCATAAATGGTTGCAAATAGAGGAGTTGTACACTAGAGGTCTTTCTTTGAAGACACTTCTAGCAGCACGTACCATAAAGCATTTTCCCTGTGATTTCCCTCTGTTGACTATGCAGGCCACTATGTTTATATGGTCCAAACTTGTGGATTCCAAATCATATTTTCACTTTCCTATTGCTCAGATACCTCTGAGGGCCTTGAAATACCACATTCCTACTGTATCCTTGTCTGTGTGGACTGCAAAGGGAATCCATAGCCAAGCTTCACACCAAATATTCCTTAACAATTTAATTTACCAATACCTGCAAATACGACGCCTCTTAAATTCTGTTCCTTCGCAACCACAAACTCAAGGTGATAAGACAATTACAGCATTTGTAACACGTAATGCACCCCAGAGGCCCAAAATATCCACAATATACTCTCTCTTTAAACCTACGATCAGACGTTAAGCAAACCTTCATGGTAAAATGGGAACAGGATTTGGGTAAACTCTTTTCTGTGGCCCAGTGGCGCCAGGCATTGTTCTGGTCATTTCGATGTTCTAAATGTATTAATCATATTGAGCAAGCTAGGAAAACACAGCTTCACTGGTATTTAACACCTAATAGACTAGCTCACTTAGTTCCCAACTATTCTTCTTCTTGTTGGAGACAGTGCTGGGACATTGGTACACCCCTACACATGTGGTGGTCATGCCCGTCCGTTAAAGGTTTCTGGCCTAGAATAGCTAATATTATTGTGGAGGCTACAAATTACAACATTGTTCTCTGCCTAGAACTTTTTGTGTTAGGTATAGGTCTGGCATCCATTCCTGATAGGAGTAGGTGGGTGATTTTTCATATTCTATCAGCAGCAAGAAACATCATAGCTAGGCAATGGAAATTGGCTATACAACCATCTTTGAAAGATGTAATACAATCTGTTAATTTTCATATGCGTTGTGAGTTGACTTTCGCTCCCACCAGGCAATCCAGAATAAAAACACACAATCATTGGCTACCCTGGCTGTCAAGTCGGTTCAAACCCCCCTTCCAGATTGTTTTCTCTGATATTATTTTCCTCCTGAGACCTGGCTAATCATCTTTTCTTGTACGCTGTATGTCACTGAGTATTGAAAAGTGGTATAATATGCTTATGTAACTACTACGGACGTCATAAGGGTATTGTATTGTTTATTTGTTGCTATGTACATTTAAATGTTGTACTCTCATTGCAACTGAAAAATCTCAATAAAAACTCATTGAACCCAATAACACCATCAAATGTGCATTTTCCCATAACTATGTATGTCAGTGTCACTCAGACATCATTTACTATTAGTATCATTGCGTTCCAGAGCTTGGGGATGGTGGATGTTGGAGGGAAAAAAAAATCCATAAAAAATAAACAAAACCATTGCATTGTACAATCTCTGTAGGCAAAAAAATAAGATGTCACCAAGCACAAATGTAGGAACTACAGCTCTCCTTCAGCACATGAGGCAGCATCACCTGCTTACATAAAAAATCAAACGGGCCAGCAATGTAAGCAAGACTGTTCTCCTTCTCCCACACAATCATTCTAGTAACCAGGCCATTTCTACAAGCAGTACAATGTCATTGTTCTTCATCATCATCAACATCATCATAAGTAACTACTTCTGCTCTGGGTAACAAACACCAATGTAGGCAAGAAACACCAATACATGCCCAATTGCTAGTAATACACTCTCTGCCGTACTACATAGTGGATTCCACTGCCTTTAGGCTGCTGATCAATGAAGGACCCCTAGCTGCCATTATTTCTTAAAAAGAGCTATATCTTCTATGTGCTCTAATGTGGCTGAGAGCAGAAAGGGAGGCAATGTGGTTTTATTACTAAGATACTCTCTGAACCCAGCTTGCCGCAGCTATCGTGAAGTGGATGCCTGTCATCAGCATGTCTGAGCAGAAGGCCCATGTCTGCCCCACAGTGAGTCACCACCACCAAATTAGCCTTCCTTCCAAAACGAAATTAAAACTTAACCTCTGTGATGCCAGCAGATGTAAGATGTACTAAAGTGCATATATTTTCCCAAAAACCCAGAGGAGCTTTGCCTGGACTACAATACTCTGTCCTCATGCTTATTTGATGCTCTTCATAAGGAAAAATAGTACCCCCAGACTCCAACCAAGGCTTTTCAGAAAGCTAAGCTAATTTTCTGTGCTTAGCTCTGTTAAAAAAGGCAGTTTTCTAGTATGAAACACTAATGGTGTCATTTCTCAAACTGGTGTAAGGTAGAACTGGCTTAGTTACCCATAGCAACCAATCAGATTCCACCTTTCATTTTCCAAAGGAGCTGTGAAAAATGAAAGTTGTAATCTGATTGGTTGCTATGGTTGCTATCAGATCTACTTTACACCTGTTTGAGAAATGTCCCCTAAAGTTTTCTTTTTCATTGGGAAAAAAAGAGTAGTTTTCATATCTCTTTTTCCAGAGGAGTGTCATATGGAGACATTTAGTTTTTGTTTTTCTTTTTTCAAATCAGTCTGATTTATATGTTTCTATTCAAGAGGAGCATTACGTTACTCTTTTTCCATGATTCGCCTGAAATCCCATCTCTACCCCACAACTACTACTCCCTATTGCCTACTACTATCCGTACAGAACTATACTTCTCTTGCCATGTCCATTATGTTTTATACTGTGCTGCTGTTGCTGCTACTACACCTACAGAGGAACACATCTCCTCCTTTTGGCGATGTTACACACTGTACTGCTACTGTTGGGAACCCTTCACAGTGCAACAAACCTGAATTTCTCCCTAAAAAGGGATAATTGTTTGATGTTTCTTCAATTTTCAGAATGATATATATTTTCTTTAAAAAAAAACACCCCCCTAAGGATACATTTTAGATTGATTGTTAAAAATAAAGGCATTTAGTGTCTAAACAGTGCATACTCACATATTACCGTGGTAAGCATGGAGCCGTCTATTTGATAATGAATGGGACTGAGCTGCACCTAGACCATGTGACTTCAGGAAGAGGCCTAAGCGCTCATGGAGTACCGTGGTCTGTTCCTTCAGCTGATTGGTGGGGATGTCGTGATTTGGACCCACTCAAGTCTGATATTGATGACCAATCATCCTGAGGCTAGGCCAATATTGAAATCCTGGAAATCCCTTTAAAGATATTCAGTTATTATAGAATGATCAAATGGGATCTAGCATTTCATTAAGCAGCATCGAAAGAATAGCAGTACAGAGAACAGACATTTTAATTAAAAAAAAATCAAAACATAAAACTAGGAAGAAAATATCTGCAGGATTCAGACGCCTAATTTAACCACTTCAGATCTGGGCCATTTCCCCCCCTTCCTGACCAGGCCTAATTTTGCAAATCTGACACGTGTCACTTCATGTGGTAATAACTTTGGAACGCTTTTACTTATCCAAGCGATTATGAGAATGGTTTCTTGTGACACATTGTACTTCAAGTTAATGGTAAATTTGAGTCAATAAGTTTTAATTTTATTTATAAAAAAATCCAAAAGTTAACGAAAATTTGAAAAAATTCACTGTTTTCTAAATTTCAATCTCTCTGTTTTTAAGACAGACAGTGATGCCCCATAAAATCCTTTTTAATTTACATTCCCATATGTCTACTTTATGTTGGCATCATTTTGGTAGTGTCATTTTATTTTTTTAGGACAGTAGAAGGTTTAGAATTTTAGACACAATTTTTGCAAATTTGCAAAATCAACTTTTTTAAGGACCAGTTCAGTTCTGAAGTCAGTTTGTGGGCTTACATAATAGAAACCACCCATAAATGACCCCATTTTAGAAACTACACCCCTCAAACTATTCAAAACTGGTTTTTAGAAATGTTGTTAACCCTTTAAGTATTCCACAGGAATTAAAGCAAAATAGATGTGAAATTTCAAAATTTCACTTTTTTTGAAGATTATCCATTTTAATCATTTTTTTCCTGTAACACATCAAGGGTTAACAACAAAACAAAACTCAATATTTATTACCCCGATTCTGCAGTTTGCAGAAACACCCCACATGTGGTCGTAAACTGTTATTTGGGGATACGCCAGGGCTCAGAAGGGGAGGAGCAGCATCTGCATTTTCTAACATGGAATTTTTTGTCATGGCTTGTAAGAGTGATAACTTTTTAATTTTTTTGTGGACTGAGCTGCGTGAGGTCTTATTTTTTGCGGGACAAGCTGTGCTTTTTATTGGCACCATTTTGGGGTATATCCGGCTTTCTGATCACTTTTTAATCTAATTTTTGGGAGGTTAACTAAAAAAAAAAAGCTATTTCTATATTTTTTTACACCGTTCACTTGATGGGGTAGATCATGTGATATTTTTGTAGAGCAAGTTGTTACGGATGCAACAATACCAAATATGTCTATTTTTTATTTATTTTTTTTACGTTTTAAACAATAAGAGCATTTTTAGAAGAAAAAGCAGGTGACGTTTTTATTGCTACCATTTTGGGATGCATACGACTTTTTTATTGCTTGATATTTCGTTTTTTGGTAGGTGATGCGACAAAAAAAGCTGTTTTGGCATAATTTTTATTAGATTTTTTTTACGCACTTCACTTGATGGGGTGATATTTTTATAGAGCCGGTTGTTTCGGATGCGGTGATACCAAATATGTCTATTTTATTTATTTATTTTTATTTGTAACTTTTTTTTAATATATGTGTGATTTTTTTTTATTTTTATAATACTCTATTTTTTTTTTTTACACTTTGTGCCCCCCATAAGGTCATACAAGACCTCAGGGGGACATTTAACTTCACTTATTTATTTATTTATTTATTTTTTTACACTTGATTTCTCCTGTAACTGGGGCTGACATAGTATCCCCAGTTACAGGGGAAATACATCCCCAGAGAGGCTGTACAGCATAATTCTATGCTGTACAGCCTCAGTGCAAGGCTGATCGGGTCTATGAGAGACCAGACAGCTCCTGCACTCTCCCGGCCTCAGCGATCACGTGACCGCTGGGCCGGAACAGGAAGCGCAACTCGTTGAGCGCTGTGTATATAACGATCTAGAAGGCAGGGACCCCTGGGAATGGTCCCAGCCTTCTCTTTGGGGTACCCTGCTGTCACTGACAGTAGGTACCCCACTGTGCAGCTGCACGATTAGCGTGCAGCTCCTATCTCTGAATGGACGGGAAGTGGTTAAGTGTATTTCAGCATAGTAAATGACCGCCATAGTATGCTAGATTTCCTAGCCATCACATATACAGCCATAGCAAGGACTTGTCAAGCAATGCATTTGCAATAGAATTCCAGTATATGATTTGAAAGGTTAGCGATACAGTTTTCTGGGTCGTAACAGTACATTGCTTACTTGCAACACAAGATATTATCCTAGACTTTGTTCTCAGTGGCACTTTATTTGCTTGGTCATCCCTAAAATAACCAAAACTATTTCAGGAACAGGAGCACAGCTTAACCCAACACTAGCAGGAATTTAAATGACATCCCACAATGTGCGCAGTAAAGTACACATTAATGCAAAACTCAGTATATAAAATTAACTGCTAGTCCCAAAAGAATTTCATATTGTACATGGCAAGAAAAGACAATGGGGCAGATTTATGAATCTGCTTGCATTTCTGCCCTGAAAAAAATGAAATATTGGCACTACAAGCATACAGAGAACAGACATTTTAATAAAAAAAAAACATACAACTAGGAAGAAAATATCTGCAGTAGCTGACAGCAGTTTTTTAACCAGAAGTTATATAGAAACAGTGATATCAGGGCAGCTCTCAGTAGTTAGCATTTTGGACTTGCAATAAATACTGATCATAAACGGACTCAAAGACTGTCTCCAGAGGTTTGTCAGCAATGATATATTCTAGGTAGTCTACTCTACTCTTATAAATAGTGTACCCCATTTTGCACCTTCGTGACCAGACTTATTTTTGAAAATCTGACATGTCATCACTCTATGACATAGACATCACTCTATGTGGTCATAACTTTGGAACACTTTTACTTATCCAAGCCATTCTGAGATTGTTTTCTCGTGACACATTGTACTTCATGACAGTCATAAATTTGAGTCAATATATGTCACCTTTATTTATGAAAAAAATCCCAACTTTACCAACATTTTTGAAAAATTCACAATTTTCAAAATTTCAATTTCTCTGCTATTAAAATTGAAAGTGATACCTCATAAAATATTTATTATTTAACATTCCCCATATGTCTACTTTATGTTTGCATCATTTTGTAAATGTCATTTTATTTTTTTGGGATATTAGAAGGCTTAGAATTTTAGAGGCAAATCTTAAAATTTTTAAGAAAATTTCCAAAACCCACTTTTTAAGGACCAGTTCAGGTCTGAAGTCACTTTGTGGGCCTTACATAGTAGAACCCCCCATAAATGATCCCATTTTGTAAACTACACCCCTCAAGTTACTTAACACTGATTTTATAAACTTTGTTAACCCTTTAGGTATTCCACAAGAATTAAAGGAAAATGGAGATCAAATTTCTAAATTTCACTTTTTTGGCAGATTTACTATTTTAGTCCATTTTTTCATTAACACATCTAAGGTTAACAGCCAAACAAAACTCAAATATTTATTACCCTGATTCTGCGGTTTACAGAAACACCCTGTCAGGGCTGGGATACACAGATAAGGGGTAAGTGATCCCTAAGCTTAATCCCAACCCCTTTCCCTGCCTATTGCCCGCTCAGGCTAACCCCTGAGCCGACAACCTGAAGACTGGAAATACACTAACAAAAGTGCGGGGGATCAGAAGACAAACAAGACAAACAAATAAAAACCAAATGGGTAGTCAGGTAGCCGCGACAAAACCAGGAGAGTACGTCAGGAAGAAAATCAGCAAGCAGAGAGAAGTAGTCAAAAACACGCCAAGGGTCAAAGAACATAAAGAGTCTAAACTGCAGAGCAAGAATGTCAAACCAGGTAGTAGCAAGGAAACTTCAAACACTGGCAGCTAGGTAAAAGTTGGAGGGCCTTAAATACCTAGCAGACCCCACCCAACCAGCTGACTGGGAGGAGAAGCAAGGAACAAAAACTTAACTCATGAGATACCAATAAACAGAAAATAAACAGACACTATATTGCTCGTGTTTTCCGGCGACCAGTAACAGGCCGCGAGCGAGAGTGCGCACCAGCCACGTCCCTGCCACTTATGACCGTAGCGCGCATCCCCTGCCTGGGACGCGCATCCACAGCCACAGCCAGAGACCGCTGGCTGGAGGAGGAGCCTGCCGAAATAGCGGACGAAGCCTGACCCCGGGCAACCACCTTGCCACCAGAGTCAGGGGCAGGACCAGCAGAACGGCTGCAATGACTGCCGGTCCTGACACACCCCACATGTGGTGGTAAACTGCTGTATGGGCGCATGGCAGGACGCAGAAGGAAAGGAGCGCCGTATGGTTTTTTGAAGTCAGATTTTGCTGGACTGGTTTTTAGACACCATGTCCCATTTATCCCCCAGCCCCCCAGATGCACCCTATAGTACAAACATTCAAAAACTGACCCCATTTTGGAAACTACGGGATAAGATGACAGTTTTATTGGTACTATTTTGGGGTACATATGATTTTTAATCGCTCTATATTATTTTTTTTGGGAGGCAAGGTAACCGAAGAATGGATGTTTTGGTACTGTATTTATTTTTTGTTTTTTATAATGTTCATCTGACAGGTTAGATCATGTGGTATTTTTATAGAGCAGGTGTCACGGGGGAGACAAGGGAAGGTGCGCCCTGTACTGAATACCCCCCGTTCTCTCCCTGCCTGCTTGCCTCAGTCGGCCCTAGGCGGCCGCGGACAACCACGGTGACGGTCCCTGCTCTGTATAAGTGCACAGGGAGGAACAGGGAACAATTGGAGAGACAAACACAGACGAAACAAACACAATATCAGAATAGTCAGCAAGCCGGGTCATGCACAGGAGATAACGTCAATACCGGGGGTGAAGCAAAGAGAGGTCGAAGTCCAAGTCCAAGGTCAGGGTCAAACAGCAATCAAACACTAGGTCGCACAAGCACTGATCAAAGTAGTAACGCTAATCACAGGCGATTAGGGAGGACAACTAGTGGCTTTAAATAGCCCTCCACTGGGTCATGTGACGGGGCCAGCGTCACATGACCTCATTTGCATACCGAGCGCTGGCCAAACGTGACCAGCGCTCAAATATGCACCAAATTTGGTCATGTGGCGTGGCCAGTGCCACATGACCCAAAACCAGGTATAAATAAATGTTCTGAGCGCTGGTTGCCCAGACCAGCGCTCAGATGTCCCCGCCTGCTCGTTTACTAGGGGGGCGGGGAGGACGCCGGACACGCTGTATCAGTGCGCGAGCCGGACCCTCTCCTGTGAGTGTCGTCATGGAGACGAGGACGCATCCTGCGTCCCCGCTCCGGCGCACTCCTGGGAGACCGGCGGCACGGCAGAAGGGAAGCGCGCCGCCGACTCCCCGTTACAGCAGGTTGTTACGGACGTGATGATATCAAATATGTCTACTTTCTTTGTTTGTTTCAGTTTTACATAATAAAGCATTTTTGAGAAAAAATATGTTTTTGTGTCTTCATTTTCTGAATGCCATATCTTTTTTATTTTTCTTCCGATCGTCTTGTGTAGGGGCTCATTTTTTGCAGTAGGAGAAATTTTTATTGGTACCATTTTTGGGTAAATATAATTTTTTGATTAATCATTATTACACTGTTTGGGGAAAGGTGAGCCAAAAATTGGTAATTTTGGCACAGCTTTAATTCATTCATTTTTACTGTGTTTATCTGAGGCATTAGGTCATGTGAGATTTTTGTAGAGCAGGTTGTTACGGACGTGGCGATACATAACGTGTACTTATTTATTTAAGGTTTACACAATAATATCATTTTTGAAAGAAAAAAAATCATGTTTTAGTGTCTCCATAGTCTGAGAGCTGTAGTTTTTTAAATTTTTTTGGCGATTGTCTCAGGTAGGGGCTAATTTTTTGAGGGATGAGATGATGATTAGATTGGTACTATTTTGGAAGTAATACGCCTTTTTGATCGCTTAGTATTACGCTTTTTGTAATGTAAGGTGACAAAAAATGGCTTTTTTTACATAGTTTTTTTTTTTTTTTACTGTGTTCATCTGAGGGGTTAGGCCATGTGAGATTTTTGTAGAGTAAGTTGTTACGGACGTGGCGGTACCTAACATGTCTAGGGTTTTTTATTTATTTTTACTCAGTTATAAATGTGCATATATGGAAAAAAATGATTTTTTTTTACGTTTTTCATTATTTTTACACTTTTTTTTTACACTTTTTTTACTCAGACCCACTTGGTTCTTGAAGATCCAGTGGATCTGATGTCTCTATAATACACTGCAGTACACTATATAGTGTATTGCAGTGTATTTTTACTTTACACACTAAGCCTGATCAGGCTCCTGCCTTTAGCAGGAGCTTAGTCAGGCTTGATATACCATGGCAAGCCGGATGGTGTCCGGTTGCCATGGTAACCACCGGGATGCTGCCACAGCAAAGCACCATCCCGATGGGAGGGGGGGAGCTTCCTCCCTGTTAACCCCTTCCATGCCGTGGTCCCTACGGATCGCGGCATGGAAGGGGTTAAACGGCCGACATCACTGCCAGCAGCGATGTCGGCCGTTACATTAGATTCTCAGCTGAATGTTACAGCTGACAATCTAATACCGCTCACCATCCTGAAACTTGGGGGGAATAAACTGGGGAAGGGGGGGCTAATACTAACCAGCGGCAGCGGAGGATGGCGGGTGGTGGGTGGACGGTAGCTTGTGGGTCCGCTCGGCTATCCTGAAATATTAAAACATAGCAGCGCAGCCCCGATGTCCTCAAGGACATCGGGGCTGCGCTGCTGAACTATGCGATTGATCAGTCAAATCTGACTGACCAATCGCAGGGGTTCTAAGGCAGGGACCACTCTGCTGTCCGTGAAACCCGTTTACAAGCAAGTGTCACCGCAAGTGTACTTGTGGTGACACTAGGAGCTCATGACGTACTGTGCACGTCATGATGCGGTAACTAACACCACATCATGACGTACATAGTACGTCATCAGTCACTAAGGGGTTAAAGGTTTGCTATTATTGTATAACTTATTTTTCCATGATTAAAAGAAAGGATTATTAGCGATCTTTCTATGTTGCAGATGACACAAAGATATGTAATGTAGTACAGGCTAGTGTCCGGTTTGGAAATTTAATTTCTGAATATTCTATTAAGACATCCTGAATTAATAGAATAGAAGCTGTCACTTCAACTCCCCATCATTTAGCCACAGTGAACAGCAAATATAAGGATAATCTATCATCCTGGAATACCAAGCTCATCCATGCATAGACTGTACGGCCCATTGATACCAATTTATACCATTTAATGGCTTCCATGTCATGGCACAGCAGGTGAACTGGATAGTTGCTGCCATGAGAACACAGATTAATGCTGATTGCTTTGTCTACACTGGTATATAACTTACTTTACCTATTTATTATATGTAACTATCTACTTTAAATAAACATGTAAGTATAGCCATATTAAAAACAATATATGATTAATTAGGGGCACTGTGTTGGTACCAGAGGTGAGACCCCCACTGATCAAGTGGTAGTAATTCCTGATGGTTGTCCTCACTCCAGCACTCCCTAAGGCCATGCAGTGAATGGAGAGTGCACCCTTTCTTCCCTTTGGGCACACCCTGGACTTTCTGAGGCTCCTGTCTGGTGGTGATTGGAGTGCACTTATTGAAAGGTAGATGGGTTTGAGGCAGGAAGGCACCCAGGCCGATCATTTTTACAGACCAAAGCGGCTTTCAGGATGCACAGACCAGGCGGTTTCTTTCTAGACCTCAACCTCTCTGTGGTATTTAAGTTTAGATGTCCTAGCTAATCAGTTGTTGTACTTCTGTTTCTTGTAGCAACCACCTCCAGTAGTTACTTGAAGGAACATTTGTTGGAATTGTCTCTAGCAGCAGCAGCTACCAGTTTACTTTCATTTCGTGCATGCTACTGACCATGAGATCTGCTAAGTAGCCCTATTTATGCTAACGTACACGTGTTTTAATTAAATTATGTAAATTTGGTCATCTGGTTAGAAAGATATGCAAATTTCTAAAGTTTTCCAAGATACTAGTGCAGTCTTGTGGTGTTGGTGGCTACTTCTTTACTTAAGATAGAACATGAGATGCCATGCAGCAACATGGCTCAAGACTGGATGAATTTTGTTTACAAGCTTTGGAGGAAGGAATGGATTCCACCTTGACAAAACTCCAGGATGTAATTGAAAAAAAAAACCAAACAACTGTGGTATCGGGCTGAGAATTTGGAAGAAAGTTCCTGTTGAAATAGTCTAAGAATCTTGAGTCTGCCTGAATCTATTCTGTATGTCAGCATGATCTTCCTAAAGCTCTTGGACTCCTTCACCATTGCAAAGTGGAAAAGGCTCACAGGGCTGCAAGTAGAGATGAGCGAAGTTTTGAAAAATTTGATTCGGCTGCTTGTCATCACTGATTTTCAGCCATTTAGCACTGGCACAGCTCAGTGGCAGATAGAGTAGCATTGTGTTAATCCAGCTCAGGTGTATCATAACTAGAGATGAGCGAACATGCTCATCCGAGCTTAATGCTCGTTCGAGCATTAGGGTATTCGCATATGCTCACTACTCGGACGAGCATATCGCGATACTCGAGGAAATGGCATCTTAGGTGCCTTTTATCAGCCAATCAACATGCAGGAGAGTCTTTGGTACCTCCTAGCATCACGTGGGGCCCCTACAAGTCGATAGCAGGGATTGGCTGGCCAGATCAGATGACCAGGGGATATAAGAATCTGGTCCCGCGCTGCTCGCGTCAGACGCCGCTTGCATGAGATTAGGGAGAGAGCTGCTGTCTGTCAGGGAGAGTGTTAGGGCCTGAATTTAGATGTTGGATAGGCAGGAATCACCCACAAAGAACCCAACAGCCCTTCTAAGGGCTACAAGCACCTTTTTTTTTTGGTCTCCTCCAGCTGCTGTCTGGGACTTGTAGTGCAGCTACCGCCATCTTGGCTGCACACTGTACACAGTGACTGGTGGCAGAAGGGACAGCACGTCGTCCACACAGACCCAAAAGAAATTGCCCAAAGTCCTCTCAGTACTCATTTTTGCTGCTGCTGCTGTTGTACCTTGGCTTGCTGGGATCTGTAGTGCAGTCTAGGGAATACGTTTTTTCTCTCATTTCTATACACTACAGTCCAGTGAACAATTATGTTGTGTACTGTACAGTAGTGTCAGTTTAGGGAATACATTTTTCTCTCATTTCTATACACTACAGTCCAGTGAACAATTATGTAGTGTACTGTACAGTAGCGTCAGTCTAGGGAATACGTTTTTCTCTCATTTCTATACACTATAGTCCAGTGAACAATTATGTAGTGTACTGTACAGTAGCGTCAGTCTAGGGAATATGTTTTTTATATAATTTCTATACACTACAGTCCAGTGAACAATTATGTAGTGTGCTGTACAGTAGTGTCAGTCTAGGGAATACGTTTTTTATATATCCTACAGTGCAGTGAAAAATTGAGTGGTTTGCGGTGCAATAGCCGCCGTCTAAAGACTACTTTTTTCCTCTCAGTCATATAAACTACAGTGCAGCGCGAAATTGTGTCGTGTGCTGCACACTAGCCAGAGTTTAGAAAATATACGTTTTTCCTCTCAGTCATATATACTACAGTGCAGTGCAAAATTCTGTCATGTGCTGCACACTAGCCGGAGTGTAGAAAATATACGTTTTTCCTCTCAGTTATATATCCTACAGTGCAGTGAAAAATTGAGTGGTTTGCGGTGCAATAGCTGCCGTCTAAAGACTATGTTTTTCCTCTCAGTCATATATACTACAGTGCAGTGTGAAATTGTGTTGTGTGCTGCACACTAGCAGGAGTGCAGAAAATATACGTTTTTCCTCTCAGATATATATTATACAGTGCACTGCAAAATTCTGTCGTGTGCTGCACACTAGCCGGAGTGTAGAAAATATACGTTTTTCCTCTCAGTTATATATTATACAGTGCAGTGCAAAATTCTGTCGTGTGCTGCACACTAGCCGGAGTGTAGAAAATATACGTTTTTCCTCTCAGTTATATATCCTACAGTGCAGTGAAAAATTGAGTGGTTTGCGGTGCAATAGCCGCCGTCTAAAGACTATGTTGTTTCTCTCAGTCATATATCCTATAGTGCAGTATGAAATTGTGTCGTGTGCTGTCCACTAGCCGGAGTGTAGAAAATATAAGTTTTTCCTCTCAGTTATATATTATACAGTGCAGTGCAAAATTCTGTCGTGTGCTGAACACTAGTCGGAGTGTGGAAAGTATACGTTTTGTCTCTCAGTTATATATTATATAGTGCAGTGAAAAATTCTGTCGTGTGCTGCACACTAGCCGGAGTGTAGAAAATATACGTTTTTCCTCTCAGTCATATATACTACAGTGCAGTGCAAAATTCTGTCATGTGCTGCACACTAGCCGGAGTGTAGAAAATATACGTTTTTCCTCTAAGTTATATATTATACAGTGCAGTGCAAAATTCTGTTGTGTGCTGCACACTAGCCGGAGTGTAGAAAATATACGTTTTTCCTTTCAGTCATATATACTACAGTGCAGTACAAAATTCTGTCGTGTGTTGCACACTAGCCGGAGTGTAGAAAATATACATTTCTCCTCTCAGTTATATATTATACAGTGCAGTGAAAAATTCTGTTGTGTGCTGCACACTAGCCGGAGTGTAGAAAATATACGTTTTTCCTCTCAGTTATATATCCTACAGTGCAGTGAAAAATTGAGTGGTTTGCGGTGCAATAGCCGCCGTCTAAAGACTATGTTGTTTCTCTCAGTCATATATCCTATAGTGCAGTGTGAAATTGTGTCGTGTGCTGTCCACTAGCCGAAGTGTAGAAAATATAAGTTTTTCCTCTCAGTTATATATTATACAGTGCAGTGCAAAATTCTGTCGTGTGCTGAACACTAGCCGGAGTGTAGAAAGTATACGTTTTGTCTCTCAGTTATATATTATATAGTGCAGTGAAAAATTCTGTCGTGTGCTGCACACTAGCCGGAGTGTAGAAAATATACATTTTTCCTCTCAGTCATATATACTACAGTGCAGTGCAAAATTCTGTCGTGTGCTGCACACTAGCCGGAGTGTAGAAAATATACGTTTTGTCTCTCAGTTATATATTATACAGTGCAGTGAAAAACTCTGTTGTGTGCTGCACACTAGCCGGAGTGTAGAAAATATACATTTTTCCTCTCAGTCATATATACTACAGTGCAGTACAAAATTCTGTCGTGTGCTGCACACTAGCCGGAGTGTAGAAAATGTACGTTTTTCCTCTCAGTCATATATACTACAGTGCAGTGCAAAATTCTGTCGTGTGCTGCACACTAGCCGGAGAGTAGAAAATTTACGTTTTTTCTCTCAGTTATATATCATACATTGCAGTGAAAAATTGAGTGGTTTGTGGTACAATAGCCGCCGTCTAAAGACTACGTTTTTTTCTCTTAGTTATATATCATACAGTGCAGTGAACATACAAAATGTTGAACACAAGGGCTAAGGGTGGAGGACGAGGGCATGGGCGTTCAAGTAGTGTAGGGGGCAGAGGCCGTGGTCCTGGGCAGGGTGACACAGTACATGTTGATGAGGGAGCAGTGGAACGCCGCAGAGTTTTGCTCCCTAGCTTCATCTCGCAACTTACTGGTTCACGTGGTACACCACTATTGAAACCACAACAGTGCGAACAGGTGATGACGTGGATAGCGGACAATGTGTCCAGTAATTTATCCACCACCCAGTCTTCCACGCAGTCCACCCACGCTAGCCAAGGGAGTAGACCTCTGGTTCCTCCAGCTCAACCTCCTTACGCTCAGCCTTCCCCCCCCACAGAAAGTATGGATTCAGATCAGGCATACTCACAGGAACTCTTTTCAGGACCCTACCCAGAGACACAAACCACTGCTCAACAGCAACCTGAGCAGTTGCTCTGTCCCGATGCCCAAAATTTAGAACTTTCACAGTCTGTGGGTGATGAGAGTGTGGACTTAGTGCAAGTAGTGCATGAAGAGGTGTTGGACGATAATGATGATGATGATGAGACACGGTTGTCCAACAGTGATGTTGTCAGGGCAGTAAGTCCGAGGGGGGAGCAGAGTGAGGAATCGGAGGAAGAGCTGGTGGATGATGAGGTGACTGACCCGAGCTGGGTTGGTAATCCAACTCAAGACAGTGCTTCTGAGGGGGAGGCAAGTGCAGCACCAGAACAGGTTGGAAGAGGCAGTGGGGTGGACAGAGGGAGAAGCAGGGCCAGAGCAGGTAGATCAGCAACTTTTTCACCAAGTCAAGCTCCCGTGCCGAGGCCTAGATGTTCACAAGTCTGGAGGTTTTTTAAAGAAAGTGAGGATGACCGACGGACTTTGGTATGCAACCTTTGCCACACCAGGATCAGCAGGGGAGCCACCACTACCAGCCTAACCACTACCAGCATGCGCAGGCATATGAGTGCTAAACAGGCCGTTCACCTCCTGTGAGTCACACCACTGCCCCTTCCCCTATGTCACATGCTGGCTCGGCGAGTCAACCCCCCGCCCAGGACCCCGGCACGAGCGCCTCCCGCCCTACAACCACCCCTTCACCTCCACGATCCTCCACAACCTCCACCAATGTGTCCCAGCGCAGGGTTCAGCTGTCTTTGCAGCAGACATTTGAGCGCAAGCGCAAATACAATTCCAGCCACCCACATGCACAAACCCTAAACGTCCACATCTCCAAATTGTTGAGCCTGGAGATGCTGCCCTATAGACTGGTAGAGACTGAGGCTTTCCGCAACCTGATGGCGGTGGCTGTCCCTCGGTACTTGGTCCCCGCCCTACACCAGCACGTGTCAGAGAACATCATCCGTGCTCTGACCAACGCAGTTACTGAGAAGGTCCATCTAACCACGGACACGTGGACAAGTGCTGGCGGGCAGGGACACTATATCTCACTGACGGCACATTGGGTTAACTTGGTGGAGGCTGGGACCGAGTCTGACCCTGGGGCCGCTCATGTGCTGCCCACACCGAGGATTGCGGGGCCTGCCTCGGTCACAGTTTCTCAGGCTTATTATGCCTCTTCCTCCAACCCCTCCTCCACCTCCTCCTCCTCCTCTCAATTACCATCCGTGAGCACGGCGCCTTCAGTCGGTAGCTCCAGGCGCAGCTGCACTGCCGTGGGTAAGCGCCAACAGGCGGTGCTGAAACTGCATAGCTTAGGTGACAAGAGGCACACCGCCCAAGAGCTGTTACAGGGCATCACGGCGCAGACCGATCTTTGGCTGGCTCCGCTGAACCTCAAACCAGGCATGGTTGTGTGTGACAACGGGCGTAACCTGATGGCGGCTCTGCATCTCGGCAGGCTCACACATGTGCCATGCCTGGCCCACGTGTTCAATCTTGTGGTTCAGCGGTTCCTCAAGACCAACCCCAATTTGTCTGATTTGCTTACCAAGGTGCGACGCATCTGTACGCATTTCCGTAAGTCAACCACAGATGCTGCTTTCAGGGCAGTGCAACGGCTCACCGACTGTTGTGCGACGTGCCCACGCGATGGAATTCTACATTACACATGTTAGCCAGGGTTTACCATCACTGCAGAGCCATTGTAGACTGCCAGATGACAACTTACACGAGAACTGGTAGTCAATCAGCTTCCTCAAGTCTACAATGAGGAGTGGACGTGGATGTCTGATATCTGTCAGGTGTTAAGCCACTTTGATGAGTCAACGCAGATGGTCAGCGGCGATGCCGCCATTATCAGCATCACCATCCCGCTGCTTTGTCTGCTGAAAAAGTCACTGCTCAGCATGAAGTCAGAGGCTTTGCGCTTGTCACAGGAGATGGGGGAAGAATATACGTTGCTTGATAGCCAGAGCACCCTCAGGTCTGTTTCTCAGCGCGTATTGGAGGAGGAGGAGGATGAGGATGAAGAGGAGGAAGAGGAGGTGACTGTTGGCGAGACTGAAGAGGGTACCTATGCTCATTCCTTCTTCTCTCTTGAGCGTGTATGGGCTGAAGAGGAGGAGTTGGAAGAGGAGGAGGAAATGGAGAGTCAGCCTACTGAGGAAAGGGAATTCTTGCATGTTGGGACTCTTGCGCACATGGCTGACTTCATGTTAGGCTGCCTTTACCGTGACCCTCGCGTTAGAAGCATTTTTGACAACACCGATTACTGGGTGTTCACCCCCTGGAGCTCCGGTACAAGCAGAACTTTTCCACTTTCATTCCTGTAGAGGAGAGGAGTATGAAAGTGAATCAATATCAACAGGCCCTGGTGCACAAGCTTAAACTATACTTCCCATCTGACACCGCTAGCGGTAGAGGACGTAGTTCTGCGGGCCAACTAGCGGGGGAGAAGAGGGGAGCAGGCAGCTTGTCAAGCACTGGCAGGGGAACACTCTCCAAGGCCTTTGCCAGTTTTATGTCACCCCAGCAAGACTATGTCACCCGTCCCCAGTCTAGGCAGAGTAGGGGGGAGCTGTTCAGAAAGATGGTAAGGGAGTACATAGCTAACCATACCAACGTCCTGCGTGATCACTCTGCTCCATACAACTACTGGGTTGCAAAGCTGGACACGTGGCCCGAACTGGCGCTGTACACCTTGGAGGTGCTGGCCTGCCCTGCCGCTAGTGCGTTGTCAGAGCGGGTCTTCAGTGCAGCTGATGGCATCATCACTGATAAGCGTACACGCCTGTCAACAGGCAGTGCTGACAGGCTGACGCTTATTAAAATGAATACAGCCTGGATTTCACCGGAATTTAAATCTCCACCGGGGGAAAGCAGCTCAACATGAACATTGTTTATGTATCCGATTCCTCTCCTCCCCTCCTCCTCCTCCTTCTCTTCGTACACAAACGCTGAGCCAACAGGCAATTTTTAAGAGGGCCTACTGGCTCTGTTTTCAAACAATGTTTACAGAGGGCCACCTACAGGCCCTCTCTCCAATCAATTTTTTTTACGAGCGTCAACTATAGACACTCAAAAACAATTTTTTAGGAGGGTCAACTACAGACACTCAAAAACAATTTTTTAGGAGGGTCAACTACAGACACTTTAAAACAATTTTTTGGGAGGCTCACCTACAGCCATTTGATTGCAATCTCAGTCTGACCAAGTCATTGGTAGTGTCACCGCTATGCTGTGTCAGGGTTAATTTTTGGGTGGTTCACCTTCTACCTCAGTCTCACTTGGTCACTCTGTTGTCACTGCCATGCTGTGTCAGGGTAAAATTTTATGTGCTTCACCTGCTACCTCAGTCTCACTTGGTCACTCTGGGTTCACCGCCATGCTGTGTCAGGGTAAAATTTTATGTGCTTCACCTGCTACCTCAGTCTCACTTGGTCACTCTTGGTTCACCGCCATGCTGTGTCAGGGTAAATTTTTATGTGGTTCACCTGCTACCTCAGTCTAACCTGGTCACTCTGGGTTCACCGCCATGCTGTGTCAGGGTAAATTTTTATGTGGTTCACCTGCTACCTCAGTCTAACTGTCACGCTCTGGTGTGGAGGGAATAGCCACACCAAGCATACGAGGGAAGGGAAAAGACCAAAACCAGGGAAACGGTCACCTCCTGCAGGTAACCCTGAAATTAGGCCCTGACTGACTACCAGTATGAACAAACCTGGGTTGTAGGAAAGTTCATACACAGGAACCTAATAATAAATGCACCCTAGAAAACCCTGCAGCTAGTGACACAAGAAAGAGTAATCCCGTTCCTCCAATAATTAGGACGAACAGGAGACTCCAAAAGGAAAACCACAAAAGGGGAAAAGTCACTTATCTTAAGCAGATATCGCAGCAACCGGATCTCAGCCGAGATCCACACCACACACTACTAAGAAGGCAGAAAGTATAAACCGCAAGGGATACTAGGAGAGGAAGGGGTAAAGAGGAGAAAGCTAATTACAACAGCGGCAACAGCTGAGGGGAAGGGGTGTGGTGAACAGCAACCAAACCAAGGGAAAAGCAAGTCAAATTATATCACTTTAGAAAGCCGCGCGGAACGTCTGATACCAGACGCAAGCCCACTCGTGACATTACGGGTGACCTCCGGGCACCCAGGACCAACTTTATCAGGATGACACCTGTGAAAGGCTCTCACCAAACGACTGGCATTCATGTCAGATGCCGGTACCCATGACCTCTCCTCAGGACCATAACCCTTCCAATGAACCAGATATTGAAGAGTCCCACGGAGAACTCGAGAATCAATGATCTTGACAATCTGGAATTCCAAATTATCATCCACCAAGACAGGCGCAGGTGGCAAGGGAGATGGCTCCAGAGGTTCAACATATCTCTTCAACAAAGATCTGTGAAATACATTATGGGTTTTCAGGGCCTGAGGAAGTTAAAGACGAAATGCTACATGATTAATAATGGCTGTGATCTTATATGGGCCAATAAATCTTGGACCCAACTTCCAAGAAGGAACTTTCAACTTAATGTTCCTAGTAGACAGCCACACAGAATCACCCAAACTTAGGTCCGGACCATTCATATGTCTCCTGTCAGCCACACATTTGTACTTGTTACCCATATTTATCAAGTTATTTAGAATTTTTCGCCATATAGAAGACAATGATGATGAAAAACGTTCTTCCTCAGGAATACCAGAAGTATCAGAACCAGAAAATGTGCCAAACTGCGGGTGAAAGCCATATGCACCAAAAAATGGTGACTTACCAGTGGAGTCCTGTCTGCGAATATTTATGGCAAACTCAGCCAGAGACAAAAACGAGGACCAGTCCTCCTGGTTCTCAGAGACAAAAAGTCTCAAGTAAGTCTCCAGACTCTGATTGGTACGCTCAGTCTGTCCATTCGTCTGGGGGTGAAAGGCAGAGGAAAAAGACAGTTGTACCCCGAGCCGAGTACAGAACGCCCTCCAGAATCTGGACACAAACTGAGTCCCACGATCAGAGACCACGTCAGTGGGAATGCCATGAAGTTTCACAATGCTGTCAACAAACACTTGTGCAAGAGTTTTAGCATTGGGGAGTCCGGGTAATGCAATAAAGTGCGCCATTTTACTAAAACGATTAACAACCACCAGAATAACTGTCTTACCAGACAATTCAGGCAGATCAGTGATGAAGTCCATGGATAGGTGAGTCCATGGTCTGGACGGGATGGGTAATGGAAGTATGGGTCCAGAAGGTCGAATATGTGTCACCTTAGCACGTGCACAGACACTACAGGCTGACACATAGTCCTCAACACACTTACGCAACCCCGGCAAAAGAGAAGCACTCCTTCACAGCAGAGAAGGCTTGCAACGCTGCATCAGACCACACTGAGACATCCGTCCCTTTCTTAGTCATGTCAGTTAAGGGTTTAACTATTGTCGAATAGTACTTAATAAATTTTCGGTAATAGTTGGTGAACCCCCAAAAATCGCATAAGAGCCTTCAGATTTTCAGGTCGGTCCCAGTTCAGAACAGCACCGACTTTCTCTGGATCCATACAAAAACCTGAGGATGAAAGCAAGTATCCTAAGAATTGCACCTCGTGTACAGCAAAAACACATTTCTCTAATTTTGCATACAACTTGTTATCTCTTAAGATTTGCAACACCTGCCTCACGTGATCCTGATGTGTCACAATATCTGCAGAATAGATTAGTGTGTCATCCAAATACACGACTACAAACCTCCCCACAAGATGATGAAAAATGTCATTAACAAAATGCTGGAAGACAGCAGGAGCATTGGTCAACCCAAAAGGCATGACCAGGTTCTCAAAGTGGCCCTCAGGAGTGTTAAAGACCGTCTTCCATTCATCCCCTTCTTTGATCCTGACCAGATTATATGCCCCCCTTAAGTCCAACTTGGAGAACACCTTGGCATCCATAATCTGGTTAAACAAGTCAGGAATCAAAGGAAGGGGGTACGGATCACGGACAGTAATCCTATTGAGTTCACGGAAATCCAGACATGGCCTAAGGGTTCCGTCCTTTTTCTTAACAAAAAAGAACCCTGCTGCCACAGGAGATTTGGAAGGCCTAATATGTCCTTTAGCCAAACTCTCAGCAATATATTCCTTCATGGCCGTTCTCTCAGGTCCAGAAAGGTTATACAGCCTAGATTTGGGCAATTTTGCTCCCGGGATAAGATTGATAGGACAATCGTGTTCCCGGTGAGGGGGTAAATCCTGACATCCACCTTCAGAAAATACATCAGAGAAATCCGATATAAAAGAAGGAAGAGTCTTAGTGGTTAAAGCAGAAAAAGATGTATTAAGGCAATTGTCAACACAATAAATCGCCCCAATCCACAATTTGTCTAGTATGCCAGTCAATGGACGGATTATGTTTGCTTAACCACGGTAAACCCAGAACCACAGGAGCAGGAAGACCTTCCAACACAAAACATGAAATAAGCTACTGATGACATTCACCCACTCTTAATTTGATATCATGCACTATCTGAGACAAACACTTCTGAGATAGAGGTGCAGAATCAATGGCAAACACAGAAATCCTCTCATCCAAAGAACTCGCCATGCATACGGACAAAATGAGCATCAATCAAGTTCACCCCTGCCCCGCTGTCAATAAACACTTCAATTTTCACAACCTTTGACTCCAGCGCCACCTCGGCAGTCAGGAGAAAACGGGTACTACAGGATGAAACAAATGCACATTTTCAGTCTCCCTACCCACCCCACCAAGAGTGAGATGAGAATTCAACGCCCCCTTTTCTTTTCTCTCTTTTAGAGATTGAAAGCATGGACATACATTGATAAAGTGTGCTTTCTGACCACAGAAAAAACACACACCCTTTTTATTACCAAGATGTTTACGGGTGGAAACAGGAGTGGCTCCCCTTAATTGCATAGGTTCATCCCCAGACATCAACCTAGGGGAATATTCACCCAAAGTGTCATAGGAAGCCAGTACACTATGTGATAGTATGTCCTGAGAGCGGGGGCCCCTAGATCGCTCTCTCAGGCGCCTATCCATGCACACAGCAAGAGACATAGCGGCCTCCAAAGACACAGGGGTTTTCTGAAAGGCCAAAGTGTCCTTCAGCCTTTCAGACAAACCTTGACAGAATTGGCTACGTAAAGCCGGATCGTTCCATTCAGTATTGGTCGCCCACCTCCGAAACTCAGAGCAATAAATCTCAACCGGCCGCTCACCCTGACAAAGGCCACGTATCTGGGTCTCAGCCAGGGAGATACGATCCGGGTCATTATAGATAATCCCTAAAGCCTTGAAAAATTCATCTACTGACCGGAGAGACTGCGATCCGGTCGGCAGAGAAAAGGCCCATGACTGCGCATCCCCTTTAAGCAGCGAGATGACCACACCAACCTTCTGCTCCTCATTACCAGAAGAATGTGGACACAGTGTGAAATAAAATATGCACGCCTCCCTAAATAGAACAAAATTATCACGTCCCCCAGAAAATCTATCTGGGAGGGGGACCTTAGGCTCCAAACAGGCCTGACACTCAGCACCCCCAGAACCACCAGCCTGTGGTCTCTGTATCTGGTTGCGGATGTCAGCCACCTCCAAACTGAGTCCCTGCAGCTGTTCAGCCAGTGCAGCAATAGCATCCATGTCAGCACAAAAATGACATAAATTTTTGTTTAGGCGGTTTATAATGTCACGCTCTGGTGTGGAGGGAATAGCCACACCAAGCATACGAGGGAAGGGAAAAGACCAAAACCAGGGAAACGGTCACCTCCTGCAGGGAACTCTGAAATTAGGCCCTGACTGACTACCAGTATGAACTGTTTGAACTAGGAAAGTTCATACACAGGAACCTAATAATAAATGCACCCTAGAAAACCCTGCAGCTAGTGACACAAGAAAGAGTAATCCCGTTCCTCCAATAATTAGGACGAACAGGAGACTCCAAAAGGAAAACCACAAAAGGGGAAAAGTCACTTATCTTAAGCAGATATCGCAGCAACCGGATCTCAGCCGAGATCCACACCACACACTACTAAGAAGGCAGAAAGTATAAACCGCAATGGATACTGGGAGAGGAAGGGGTAAAGAGGAGAAAGCTAATTACAACAGCGGCAACAGCTGAGGGGAAGGGGTGTGGTGAACAGCAACCAAACCAAGGGAAAAGCAAGTCAAATTATGTCACTAGAAAGCCGCGCGGAACGTCTGATACCAGACGCAAGCCCACTCGTGACACTAACTTGGTCACTCTGGGTTCATCGCCATGCTGTGTCAGGGTAAATTTTTATGTGCTTCACCTGCTACCTCAGTCTCACTTGGTCACTCTGGGTTCACCACCATGCTGTGTCAGGGTAAAATTTTATGTGCTTCACCTGCTACCTCAGTCTAACTTGGTCACTCTAGCTAGGTTCATCGCCATGCTGTGTCAGGGTAAATTTTTATGTGGTTCACCTGCTACCTCAGTCTAACTTGGTCACTCTAGGTTCACCGCCATGCCATGTCAGGGTAAATTTTTATGTGGTTCACCTGCTACCTCAGTCTAACTTGGTCACTCTGTTGTCACCGCCATGCTGTGTCAGGGTAAATTTTTATGTGGTTCACCTGCTACCTCAGTGTAACTTGGTCATTCTGTTGTCACCGCCATGCTGTGTCAGGGTAAAATTTTATGTGCTTCACCTGCTACCTCAGTCTCACTTGGTCACTCTGGGTTCACCGCCATGCTGTGTCAGGGTAAAATTTTATGTGCTTCACCTGCTAACTCAGTTTCACTTGGTCACTCTGGGTTCACCGCCATGCTGTTTCAGGGTAAAATTTTATGTGCTTCACTTGCTACCTCAGTCTCACTTGGTCACTCTGTTGTCATCGCCATGCTGTGTCAGGGTAAAATTGTATGTGCTTCACCTGCTAACTCAGTCTCACTTGGTCACTCTGTTGTCACTGCCATGCTGTGTCAGGCTAAATTTTTGGGTGGTTCAGCTGCTATCTTAGTCTAACCAAGCCACTCTGGGTTTCACCCCCATGCTGTAAACTGCAATCTCAGTCAAACTATGTAATTTAGGGGTTCGCCACCAAGGTGTGCCAGACTACAATTTTAGCGGGTTCACCTGCAATCTCAGTCACAGACTGTCATTCAGGGGTGCACCACCATGCTGGAGGCTAGCCACTAAACTGTCGCCCAAAATTGTCTTGAGGGTCACCGGAGGCCTCTCCCCCACAACTTCAAGGAGGGTTACTATCTGGCCCTTGCACACAAACATTGTCTTGAGGGGCACTAAAAGGCTCTGCACCCACCCACGTGTGGAGACTAATGGGTGGGTGCAGTGTGCGTCTTAGCCCGTCTGGAATTAGGAAAGCTGGGCACTGTGCTTGAAGGTCTTTGTGTCTGCTGTGGACAGGGTGGGTGTGGGGTGCGTGTTTGCCCGTCTGGGATGGGGAGAGCTGGGCACTGTGCTGGGAGAACTTTGAGTATGCTGTGGACTACTGGGTGGGTGCGGGGAGGGAGACGTCCTGGGGCGAGGTGATAGGACAGCAGTGCCAGCATGGGCAGTGGGGTCACCCGCAGGCGGTGATGGACTTTTGTTGCACCTAGTTGGGTGCTTTCCTAACATGTGCCAGGGCATGTGGCTTCCCCATCTTGGTCTGGGTCAGCACAGTTGTCTTGAGGGTCACCACCAGGCTGTTGGCCATAATTTGGCGTAATGGTACGATTAGGCAGCCTCAGAGGCATCCATGCATGCTGCCACTGCTGTTTCCTGTCCATTTCCGTGGTGTTTCCATCATTTTCTGAGGTTTCCAGGTTTTCACGCAACCTTCCCTGTGCAGAGCTTTGGTCCCCTGCAAAAAATGCTCGAGTCTCCCATTGACTTCAATGGGGTTCGTTATTCGAAACGAGAACCCGAGCATCGGGAAAAATTTGACTCGAATAACGAGCACATGAGCATTTTAGTGCTCGCTCATCTCTAATCATAACCATACTGGTTAATAATGAGCACCATGACCATATTTTCTTGGGGCCCAAGTTCCGTTTAATTTAAATATAGGGGTGCATTTATTAAGACTGCCATTTTAGACGCTGGTCTTAATGAAGCCCTAAACTGGTGGTGGATCCGCTGAAGTTATGAAGAGACCCTGACCTCTCTATAACTTTGGCGCATCCAGCACCAGTTCTAAATGTAAGACAGCTTCTGAGCTGTCTTACATTTAGACCATTTTCTATGCCTAAAACAGGCGTAAAAAATGGTGACTGAGACCAGCTTGCTGGGCCATCCCCTTCCCCACCCATGCCACGACCACAATTTTAGAACTGGTGTGAGCGGGGAGAAATCCGGTTAGTTGCGCCACTATCTGCACCTGAAATACACCTAATTTAGGTGTATTTCAGCATAGTAAATGACCCCCATAGTATGCTAGATTTCCTACCCATCACAGATACAGCCATAGCAAGGACTTGTCAAGCAATGCATTTGCAATAGGATTCCAGTATATGATTTGAAAGGTTAGCGATACAGTTTTCTGGGTCGTAACAGTACAACGCTTGCTTGCAACACAAGATATTATTCTAAACTTTGTTCTCAGTGGCATGGTGTGGCACTTTATTTGCTTGGTCATCCCTAAAATAACCAAAACAATTAGCAGGAATTTAAATGACATCCCACAGTGTGTGCAGTAAAGTACACATTAATGCAAAACTCAGTATGTAAAATTAACTGCTAGTCCCAAAAGAATTTCATATTGTACATGGCAAGAAAAGACAATGGGGCAGATTTATGAATCTGCTTGCATTTCTTAAACTGCCCTGAAAAAAATGAAAGCTTGGCACTCAATGGTCACTATAGACCATAAAGACAGTAGAATATAGTTTACAGTTGCTTTTAGATTATAAAATCTAAGAATAAACACATAATGTACCTGCGCTGACATGTGCTTCAGTAACATCCACATTCTACGTAGAGATCAGTGATGCAGTTAATAATGAAATTATTAGTTATTTCGTCTTATAAATACTTGTCATCACCGATGTTCGCCGCTGTGTGTTCACTGTCTCACAGTGAAAGGGAATTTTGTACAATTCTGGGCCTCCTGTATGCCTATCGTACAAATCCATGATTGGCTGTTATCTAACCTTAATCAGGTTCCACTGATTATCATGTGAAATCCAAATTAGTAAAAAGTTACCAAGCTCGGATCGGGGAATAATTTGAGACACAAACGGTATGTGTCCATCAAGATCATTCCACTTTAATGAAACAGTGTATAAGATTATATAATACTTACAGATAAAGGTGGTGGATACAAGCAAACCTTCATACACCTTAGGCCTTATTCACATGACAGTGTTTTGGTGTGTGATTTCCTTCAGTGATTGTGAGCCAAAACCAGGTTTGGAGCCGCCACAGACATAAGGTGTAAAGGAAAGATCTGCACCTGTTCTGTGTTTAGAGCCGCACCTGGTTTTGACTCAAAATAACTGATGAAAATCACTGACCGAAATACTGACGTGTGAATAAGGCCTAAAACTAACATTTGACATTTACATTTATTGGTACAGAAGAGGGATGATCCCTTAAACTCCCCTTATTCTTATCTATCTTTTCTGTTTATTCACTCTTTGGCTGCACGCCCAGAATTGGGGCGCTTCACAGAATCATGACTAGATAGTCTGCAGAGCATCTGCACACTATCTCAAGGCCAAAGAAGCCAGATGCATATAATTCTAGAAGGATGTTAATACTGACACAATATATAATCTAATGCTATAACTTTAACATTGTTGCACTCACATTGGCATTATTGCGAATCAAGAACTCTGCCACCAGGTGTCCAGAGAGTGTGCCATCTTTAAAGACCCAAAATCCAGAGTGCATGCATGTTGGATGTCGAGAAGGGGGTTAATAAGTGAATTCCTCATGCTAACATGATAATTATGGTTCAACTTGATATCAATTCTCTGTTTCTTTGAGATGCATCTCCCATTTTCAAGCTTCTTCTCTGTGTTGTGATTTAATAATGACATCCTAGCATTTAGTCCAACAATTTGGACAGCAAAGAGACCAGAGTACCCTAAGGTATGTTTTCATGGGATGTGAATTGCAGTGGAAAAGTCTGTGATGAATACCTGCTAAAGTCCATATGAGTAACATGCAGATTTGGTCAGATTTTGATGTGGATTTAACCCTAAGGCCCCATTCACACGACCGTATGAATGGCGCCGTATCTATTCCGCAATATTGTGCAATAGATGTGGCCCCATTCACCTCTATGGGAGCGCACAGCCGTGGCATGGAGCCAGCATTTTGAATGGGGCACCCGGCCGTGTGTTCCGCAGCTCTGCCGGGCGGCAGCCACAATAATGCGGCCATCTGAATGGGCCCCTAGGATAGGTTCACACAGAGGATTTTGTCCGTGTAAAAACCCTCCACGTATCCAACAGCAGAAACTTCTGCGCTGTACTGTACCTCGGCTGCATGAACAAAGGGAGATTAAACACAGTTTTTGGCACCAAATATGTACTAAAACCTGCACCAAAAATCCTCTGTGTGAACTTAACCTAAGTACAGCAAAAGGGTGGAAATAGCATAAATGCTGTGGATTTAGAATTATATATATCTGCATAGATGCTGCATAGATTTTATCCTGAGTTGTAAAATCTCAATCACTTTTTATGACAGTAAATGATGACTTTCCTCCCACAATTCAGATGCAGAAAATCAGCAGCACGTCGATCCAATAAGAACATACCCTAAGGGCTCCCAACAAAACAACAGGAGGAATAAACTTATTGTGCATTCACAAGTAGGACAATGTAGCTAGAGTGCAGCTATAAATATATAGGAAGAGAGTGATAGATGATAGATATATTGATAGATGGATAGATAGATAGATAGATAGATAGATAGATAGATTGATAGATAGATATCAAAACAGAAAAAACACAGCAGCACAGCGGTAGTGATGGCGGGTGAAAACAAATCTTCAATAACTCCAGGCACAGAGTCTTCAATCCATAAATCCCAATGAAAGAGGCAGCGCACCAGGCTTGTGTAAATGGTAGTGGATCTTTATTCCATGCAACGTTTCAGCCCTGCTCCATTGGGCCTTTGTCAAGCCTTGACAAAGGCCCCATGGAGCAGGGCTGAAACGTTGCATGGAATAAAGATCCACTACCGTTTACACAAGCCTGGTGTGCTGCCTCTTTCATTGGGATTTATAGATAGATAGATAGATAGATAGATAGATAGATAGATAGATAGATAGATCAGATGAAGATGTGCAGATGTACCAGGCGTTAAAGTAATTCCTAATACACAAGCTTACTTTAGCAATATGCAAAGCTTGTTACACTGTTGTGTTAATGGAGTTACACTGTCAGGTTATTACGGTATCCCACTAATATTGGCATTTACTAGATCTGTACAATCTTCTTATAGTCTAAAATGATCAGGGGCGAATTGGCAATGTATTGTAACGAGATACTTCCCGGTGGGCCACATGTCTTTTCATGTGCAGTGGGCCGGTGGAGCCCAGCTATTGTTTGAACACTTGCAGCCAGCACCGATACACATACCGCCTGCTGCGCTGCTCAGTACCAACTGCCTGACACTTCTGGGGATGTGGGGATGTGCGGAGGTGGTTGAGGCCATGTGGTGTGCACAGAGTCAGGTACTTATTGTGAGTGACTCAGTCACTGCCTGCCTGCCTGTCAGCCCTGCTGTGCTACACTGACTGGACTTACTATGAATAGGACTCGGCCACTCGGGTGCGTGAGACCTCTCACATTGCTGCCGCTCCGCCCCTAGGCTACCTGAGTGAGTTTGACACCAAGTGTGAAGTTCCACTCAAATGAGTTTATGGGGCTGGTGTGCGCAATGTCAGGTAAACTATACAGACATTGCAAGTGCCAGTCCTGCTGTGCTCTCTCATTATCATAATGACTGCACAGCAGGGCAGGTGGCTTGCGATGTGACCTTGTGCACACCAGCACCTTGTGCCTGCAAGCCCACACTTATCATGATACTGACAAGCTACTTCAGGGCCATCAGCTTGCAATGCCATGGGAAGTCGGGGTGGGATGGCACAGAATAAAATTAGATTTTTGTTAAAGTGAAAATAAAATATGGTATTATAAGAGAAAAAAAAAACAATAAATGTCTAAGGCCCCATTCACATGACACATGACTGCATATTTTGCAGATCGGGTGCAGACCCATTCATTTTAATACACTGCACTGTGTGCTGTCCGAATATGTATGTCCGTTCTGTGGACCCACAAAAAACATAGAACATGTCCTATTCTTGTCCGTTTTGTGAACAAGAATAGGCATTTTTAACATAAGGCGGAATGTGCGGGACTGCAAAACGGATATGATCATGTGAATGGGTCCAAAATGTGAAAGGCTTGTATTATTGAAGCCAGTTGTGAAATAAAATGAATAAACAAAAATGACAACTATCATAAAAATAAAAAGATAAGTGAAAATATAAAAAATGAAAATTGAAGGAAAACATGGCCAAGAAAAATGCTTAACCCCTTCCTGACATGGCAATTTTCCATTTTTGAGTTTTAGTTTTTCACTGTATCCTTCCTAGAGGTTTAACTTTTTTTATTTTTCCATTCATATAGCCGTATGAAGACTTTTTTGGGGGGACAAATTGTACTTTCTAATGACACATTTTAATATTGCATATGACATAGCAAGAAACAGGAAAAAAAAATCCAAAATGGGGTGGAATTGAAAATAAAAAACGTAATTCCAACACAGTTTTATGGGTTTTGTTTTTATGGCGGTCACTATGCAGTAAGACTACTCTTCATTCTCCAGGTCAGTATGATTACAGAGAAACCACATATGTATAGTTTTTCTTGTTTTTTAATGCTGAAGAAAATAAAAACTTTTGGGGTGACATACAAAGGTGCAATCCACATGATTTATTAAATTATACAGCAACAGGTTTTCAGACCCAACCTCCTTTATTTGACCACACCTTCTACAAGCTTGGCTCCACCTACAACATTGGGCTACTTCTATCTTGTTTTCCAGGCCCACTTTGAGTTCCCAATCCACCCCTGATAATTTGTAATGTTTGTTTCAGTTTTACATAGTAAAGCATTTTTGAGAAAAAATATGTTTTTGTGTCTTCATTTTCTGAACGCCATATCTTTTTTTATTTTTCTTCCGATCACCTTGTGTAGGGGCTCATTTTTTTGCAGGAAGAGTTGAAATTTTTATTGGTACCATTTTTGGGTACATATGATTTTTTGATTATTCATTATTACACTTTTTGGGGCAAGGTGACCCAAAAATTGGTAATTTTTTATTTATTCATTTTTACTGCGTTCACCTGAGGGTTTAGGTCATGTGAGATTTTTGTAGCGCAGGTTGTTACGGACGTGGATATACCTAACGTGCACTTTTTTATTTATTTAAGGTTTACACAATAATATCATTTTTGAAACAAAAAAAATCATGTCTCCATAGTGTGAGAGCTGTAGTTTTTTTTATTTATTGGGCGATTGTCTCATGTAGGGGCTAATGTTTTGCGGGATGAGATGAGTAGATTGGTACTATTTTGGGGGGCATACGCCTTTTTGATCACTTGGTATTACGCTTTTTGTGATGTATGGTGACAAAAATGGCTTTTTTGACATAGTTTTTATTTTATTTTTTTACTGTGTTCATCTGAGGGTTAGGTCATGTGAGATTTTTGTAGAGCAGGTTGTTACGGATGTGGAGATACCTAACATGTGTACTTTATTTTATTTATTTAAGGTTTACACAATAATATCATTTTTGAAACAAAAAAAAACATGTTTTAGTGTCTCCATAGTGTGAGAGCTGTATTTTTTTCATTTATTGGGTGATTGTCTCATGTAGGGGCTAATTTTTTGCGGGGTGAGATGACGGTTAGATTGGTACTATTTTGGGAGGGCATAGGCCTTTTTGATCGCTTGGTATTACGCTTTTTCTGATGTAAGGTGACAAAAAATGGCTTTTTTGACATAGCTTTTATTTTTTATTTTTTACTGTGTTCATCTGAGGGGTTAGGTCATGTGAGATTTTTGTAGAGTAAGTTGTTACGGACGCGGCGATACCTAACATGTCTAGGGTATTTTATTATTTTATTTATTTTTAATCAATTATAAATGTGCGTATATAGAAAAAAATGATTTTTTTTATATGTTTTTCATTTTTTTAACACTTTTTTGCACTTTTTTTTACTCAGATCCACGTGGTTCTTGAAGATCCAGTGGATCTGATGTCTATATAATACACTGTGGTACACTATATAGTGTACTACAGTGTATTTTTACTTTACACTAAACCTGTTCAGGCTCCTGCCTTTAGCAGGAGCCTGGTCAGGCTTGATATACCATGGCAAGCCGGATGGCGTCCGCTTGCCATGGTAACCATCGGTATGCTGCCACAGCAGAGCAGCGTCCCTCCCTCTCTTCTGGCCACACCATCAGTGCCACCGCAGCGCCCGATGAGGGAGGGAGCTTCCTCCCTGTTAACCCCTTCCATACCGTGGTCCCTATGGACCACGGCATGGAATGGGTTAAATGGCCGACATCGGCGCTGCGCTGCTGAACTCTGCGATTGGTCAATCAAATTTGACTGATCAATCGCAGGGGTTCTAAGGCAGGGACCACTGTGATTGGTCCCCTGCCAGGTGCCCGGACAGCTCTGCTGTCCGTGACACCAGTTTACAAGCAAGTGTCACCGCAAGTGTACTTGCGGTGACACTTGGAGCTCATGATGTACTGTGCACGTCATGATGCGGTAACTAACACCACATCATGACGTACATAGTACGTTACTCGTCACTTAGGGGTTAATGTTATCTACAAGGAATTAGTATAAATATATATATATATATATATATATATATATATATATATATATATATATATATATTTTTTTTTTACACAAGAGCACTTCAGCTCTTAAGATCTAATTTGCCAGAACAGTCTTGAGTTAGACAAAAGACACTTCTAATGATAAGACTATTTATATGGTTATCTTAAATTGTTTCCTCTCCTTTACATTTTGCTGATGGAAATATATAAAAAGTGCAGACTGAAAGGAAAAGAAGAACAGCCATTATAGTACTAAGTATTTACTTATTTTTGGGTTGTTTGTTGGAACATAGCTTCAATTAAATGTTGCCCTTAATAATTATTCCCTAAATATTCCTCCCATATGTTCCAAAGAATATTTTCTTCAAATGTCTCTATAAACGTGACCCAAATAAGTTCAGGCACCACAGACTGAGTGTCACCAACCTGGATACCCTTGTTCTGAGTCTCTGACTCAGTTTTGCCACCAAGATTTCTTTTTGTCACCTGTAGGGCGCTGTGGGTTAAAGAGGTTCTAGGATTGTTTGAGTTAATGCCTAGAGTGCTGACCTTAAGCGGTTGTCTCACTTTAGCAAATTACATTATCATGTAGATTTGGATACAAGGCACTTACTAACGTATTGTCCATATTGACAATATTGACATATTGATTGTCCATATTGTCTCTTTTGCTGGCTTTATTCATTTTTCCATCTCATGATATACTGCTTGTATCCTGGGGTTACTTCTGGTGTTGAGCGAATTGAAGCCAAACAAATTGACATCGTTCCGAATTTCAGGAACAATTGGATTCACCGCAAATCCAATTTTCCTTGCGCTTCATGGTAATTAATTTATTTACTATGAAATGGCGGTAAAAATACAATATGGACTTATTTTGATGGTGCTACATTGCTACTGCCATTCTGCTGAACCATGTCTGCAGCCCTTCTTTTTGTGCACTCCCTGCTGCTGCAGACTTTCCCTTAGTTTACTTGCTGGTGCAGCCGGCAGAGAGGTGAGAGCACACTACACAGTTCATGGTGCATCCTCTGACATTCTCTGCCAGTGCTTGTCATTGGACATCTCTATCCTCTTCTTCCGAGTGGTGACACATAGTTACTAATACATCTCACATGAAACCAGGGGTCAACCCTCTTCTGTTTCCTGCACAGGCTATAAAGTAAAGATAAGCAGCACTCCAAACCCACCTTTGGGGTAAATTTAACTGAACAGCTAAAAAGGTCCTAAATAATGTAGGAGCACGCACATAAGGATACATACTTGAGGGTCCCTTGGATGGCAAATTAGTAGAGAGATCCACAGCACTCATCCATTTGAATAATCTGTTGTTTTATTCAGTAGGCAGCAAACATAGCGACGTTTTGATGTGAAGTCTTTATCAACCTTGATAAATCTCTCTACTAATGGATCTCTCTAATAATTTGCCCTGCACAGGCTTGTCATGCCCTGCTTCACGATTAAATGATCCATATCACATGGAGCAACTAGGTTTGGTGCAGAAGCATTGCTCTTTTTCTATAAAAGAGTACTAGCCTTACAATAGCTGCCAAATTCAGCAACATTCTGGTCACACAGAGCTAACATCCCATCCTGCTCATGGGAGGGACATGGCCACTTGACAAGAGTGTCAAACTAGGAGTAAATTCTAAACTATGCGGGACATTTAGATGCCAGTCTTCGTATTGGCGATTCATCTGCGCCGGCCTCTACATAACTTAGGTGGACTTTACATATGTCTAAATCTACACCAGCTCCCTTGCTGGTGTAGATTTAGACCATTTTCTATGCCTAAAACCGGCATAGAAAATGATAACTGAGGTGGGCCTGCCGGCCCACCGTTTTCCTCACCCACACCACTCCCCTTTTTTAGACCTGGCGCGAGCGAAAGAAAGGGGGTATGATATCTGTTCATAAATAAACCCTTTGTACAGTATCAGGAGGTCTAAATATTGAGGAATAGATGGATATTGAGGCCAGCAGGCAAACATTACGTAACTCAAGACGACCATTACTGTACATATCATTATTCCATGTCAAAGGTGCCCATATACCATGAGCTCGGACTGCGCATGCAGTTTTGGTGGAAGGTATGATGCAGTCTTAGGCTTCTTTCACACAAACGTTGTGTTTTGCGGTCCGCAAATTGCGGATCCGCAAAAAAAATGGATGACGTCCGTATGGCATCCGTTTTTTTGGGGATCCATTGTAACAATGCCTATCCTTGTCCATAAAAACGGACAAGAATAGGACATGTTCTATTTTTTTTGCGGGCTACGGAACGGACATACAGATGCGGACAGCACACAGTGTGCTGTCAGTACTTTTTGCGGACCCATAGAAAAGAATGGGTCCGCATTCTATCAGCAAAAAATACTGTCGTGTGAAAGAGGCCTAAAGCAGAGATGGATCCAGAAAGATTGAAACATATGAAGAGTGATAAGTTTTCCCTTTTTAAACCCACTACTATTTTTAAATAAAAAAGCAATAAAATCTGTCACAAAAAAGTACTGAATATGTGATTCCGACATGGGTGATACCGTTGGTTTTAGATATTATATTAGGTTCATTATTATGAGTCTAACAAATCTTTCTTTATGCAGCTGTATATTCAACTTGTTCTTTGTTTCAACTTTATTTGTAAAAATCTGTTTTCTATACTCAACTTTCCTGCTGTCATGGCTTTCCATAAAGAAATAAGATTGCACTATTGTGCTAGAGAGAATGGCTGTGGGAGATCCAGAGCAATATTGCCAAGAGAGCTACTACCACAGCTTAATGAATGCCATCTACAAGCAATCTTCAATAAATTGATTAAGATTTATGAGTCCTGCTACATGGCTTATGCAGTGCAGAACTGTACTAAGGTCTTCTATTGCAGAAAATAGCGCAATAAATGAAGAGCTCCCAGCATTGTGCAGCATAGAATAATGACAGCATAAAATAGCTTTACCATTTTATGTCCATTTACTGTTTTGATGCTGTAAAGGGATAAAATTAACTTATATGTTAACTGTAAATGAGATCTTTATCAAGAAATGGCATTTAAAGTCTACATCATATGACAAATGTATAATGGAAATGTAATGTATAATGCCTGTGTGCATTGCTTGTTTTACAAGGATACAATATTATATAACATGAATAGTAGTGAGCTGTTGCAGAACTTCATGTAAAGTCACTCACAGGTCAACCAACGCTCATTTGTCAGGTCATTAAATCATTCATGAGGCTCTTCATTCAAGCAATTTTCTGCTTGTGTAAAAGTCGTTAAAGGGAATCTGTTACCAACATTTAGCCTACACAGGGGTGGATTTGCTGTGGATGCATTTTGTGCTGTACTGTGGTATATGGTTCTGCTGGGGCAATTTTTTGAAGTGCACTATGGTGTTGCTACCCTTCTCCTCCTACTTCTGTCATCCCTGCCTAACTTTGTTGGCCTGCCTTCAGTCAATTTGAACCTGCCTACAACATGGACCACTTTTATTTTTTTTCTAGGGCCACTTTCAGGCTACTTTTACACTTGCGTTGTTTTATTGTATTGAGATCTGGCAGAGCATCTCAATACCGGAAAAAAATGTTTCCATTTAGTCCTCATGCATTATGAACGGAAAGAGATCCGTTCAGGATGCATCAGGATGTCTTCTGTTCCGGCAGCACTCCGTTTTCTGACCAGACACAAATGGAAAAAAAACATCCTCTGCTGGATCTCAATACCAGAATTAACAACACAAGTGTTAAAGGAGTTGTCCACTCACCTGATTGTCATCCCATTGATTGAAAGCAGCTGACTCTGAGTTAAGGCCTTGTTCACACATCAGTTATCTGATCAGTTATTTTCATCAGTTATTGTGAGCCAAAACCAGGTTTGGGTTGAAAACAAAGAACAGGTGCAGATCTTTTCATTATACCTTATTTATGTGTAGCCTCCACTCATGGTTTTGGCTCACAATAACTGATGGAAATAACTGATTAAATAAAGCCTCATTCACACGTCCGTGTCGTGCTCAAATCTGTGAGCAGGTGGTTAGTGAGGCATCCGTGAAGCTGTCCGTGAAGGATCCGTGTTGGGTCCGTGGGTCCGTTTTTTGCTGTCCATGTTTCATCCGTGTTTCACTGACACTGAACAGCTGAAAAATAATTTTCAAAGCATCTCTTCTTAATGATCCGTGAAACACAGATGCAACACGGATGGCATCCATGTTGCATCTGTGGTTTTCACGGACCCATAGACTATAATGGACGTGAGCGATCCAGGAACATGGATCAAGATAGGACATGCATCCGTGCTAAAAACACTGACCCATGGACCGTGATGAAACACTGATGTCTGAACACACACATTCAAATTAATGGGGACGTGTTCTGTCCATGGAGAACACGTACAGCAAATGTCCGTGAAACACTGACGTGTGAAGGAGGCTTAACTGATGTGTGAACAAGGCCTTAACCTTCAAATTATCTGCTATTTCTAAAGGTTTGCATACTTTCACCACTGATAGACGTGTGATATTGGATCATTTTCCTCAATAAATAAATGACAAAGTAATTGTTTGCTTGATTTGGTCGTCTTTATCTACTTTTAGTACTTGTGTTAAAATCTGATGTAAATTTAGGTCAGATTCATACAGAAATATACTGTAGAACATTTTCACAGCTTCATAAACTTTCAACCACCACCATACATTGTTAAAATAATACTGCTATACATTTTCAAATAATAGTGCCATACAGTTCTCATGTACGACAACCTTCTCTGGCTCAATACCAACAGAATATCCCTTACTTCAGGTAATGCATTTTTAGAGATCTAACAAAAGCTAATGTATATACAAGTAAATGTCCTTGAAAGTTACATCTGTCCATGTGAATATAACAAGGACATTTGATGACATTGAAAATTCTGATAAAGATGACTATAAGGCCTCGTCCACATTTCCGTTTTTCACTGACAGCACACGTACCCATTTATTTAAATGTATCTGTTCACATTTCAGCATTTTTCTACTGAGCGTGGGTCAGTAAAAAAATCACTGAGACATGCACTACTTTGATACGTGATGCGGATCAAGCACACCCATTGAAGTCTATGGGTCCGTGAAAATCACTGACATACATCCGTATTGTGTCCGTGATGCGTCTGTTTTTCACTGATGACTAATAGTAGCTTCTTTGGAAATTATTTTTCAGCTGAGCAACGTCAGTGAATTACGGATGCTACACGGATGGTAAAAACGGACACACGGACCAACCATGGATCCTTCACGGACAGCTTTACGGATGAAACACATACGCTTTTTTTCGCGGATGTGTCACTGACATGGAAATGTGGACGAGGCCTAAGTGTTCACACTTCATGTCTGATTAACATATTTTGCATACTACTAGATGCTTCTATCCAATCAAAATCAAGGATGAAAATCCCATTCCCATCATTTCCTGTAAATTGTATTTCTCTCAGATTTATTCCTAGTCTTATCTTATTAGAACGTCATTGTTTTCATCAAGTCTTTGTGATACCCAATGGTTTATACTTCAGTAATGTATTACTGACAAAAAAGAATGCTTTTTTTCTTTATCGATAGGAGCATGAATATTGCTAGCACTGTCTTGAAGTGGACATGTAGAGATAGTAAGAAATAATAGGCTTTTCAAACAGCTAATTAAAGAATACATGCAGATACAGTCAAAGCTGATGAAAAGGGAAGGGAGTGTGAAAATAGGTTTGCTTCTGAATGGTCATTAAAAAGTCTATTGTACCAACTCAGTCACCGTAAATTGTGAATGTGCAACATCCCTGATAAAACAAGATCATGGAAAAGATTATTTGATGAGTGTACATTTTTCCATATAAAATATGTAAAATACTACTTATGGCTCCATACAATTAATTTGGGTTTTCTCTTTAGGTAAAAAAACAGTAACAATTCTCAGTCATATAATAAGTCATATATTATATAGCATGTAAAAACAAACAAATAAAAAATAAAACAGAGCAAAAATAATAAAAAACAAAACAATGAAAGCTTTCCACAAGCTATAGCTAGACTTGCACTGACAGGTGATGGGATTGGAAGTATCCATTTGATAACATGGAGCTCAAACACTGGGAACTATTATAGCAGAATTTATGCCTATAATTAGAAGTAGAACAGTGTTGTGGTTGTCCAGTTAATTGCTCAGTAAATAACCCTATATCACAACTGCCTATAAAGTGCCTGCATGCTACCAAACTGAGAATTATATATCTCCGCAGCAATGAAAAAGGGTCATATATTCATTACTTTCTGAGATATAAAGTATAAACATGTTACTATGTTATACTTCTTTTACTGAAAACAATAAAAACTCTTCTTTCACCCTTTCCCATCACAGCCATTTTTTCATTTAATGCTTTTTCCTCCCTGCCTTCCATGAGCCACAGCTTTTTTAAAATTTTTCCATGCACATAGTGTCAGGACCGGCAGTCATTGCACCCGTTCTGCTGCTCCTGTCTCTGACTCTGGTGGCGATGTGGTTGCCCGTGGCCAGGCTTCTTCCGCTATTTCATCAGGCTCCTCCTCCAGCCGACGGTCTCTGGCTGTGGGTGCGACGATCATAAGTGCCAGGGACGTGGCTGGTGCGCACACTCGCTCGCGGCCGGTTACTGGTCGCCGGAAAACGCGAGCAATTTAGTCTGTGTTTATTTTCTGGTTCATCTGGTATCTCATGAGTTAAGTTTTGTTCCTTGCATTCTCCTCCCAGTCAGTTGGTTGGGTGGGGTCTGCTAGGTATTTAAGGACCTCAAATGTGAGCCTTGCTGCAAGTGTTTGGACTTGCTACTACCTGGTTTATTATTTGTGCTCTGAAGTTTAGATTCCAGTTTGTTCTTTGACCCTTGGCATGTTTTGTGACTATTCTTGGCTTGCTGATTTTGTTCCTGACGTTCTCTCCTGGTTTTGACGCGGCTATCTGACTATCCATTTGGTTCTTGTTTGTCTGTCTTGTTTGTCTTCCCTTTCCCTGCACTTTTGATAGTGTATTTCGAGTCTTCAGGTTGTCGACTCAGGAGTTAGCCTGAGTAGGCAATAGGCAGGGAAAGGGGTTGGGATTAAGCTTAGGGATCACTTTCCCCTTATCTGTGTATCCCAGCCCTGACACATAGCCCTTTGAGAGTTTAGTAGAGATGAGCGAGCACTAAAATGCTCGGGTACTCGTTATTCGAGTCAAATTTTTCCCGATGCTCGGGTGCTCGTTTCGAATAACGAACCCCATTGAAGTCAATGGGAGACTTGAGCATTTTTTGCAGGGGACCGGAGCTCTGCATAGGGAAGGTTGCGTGAAAACCTGGAAACCTCAGAAAATGATGGAAACACCACGGAAATGGACAGGAAACAGCAGGGGCAGCATGCATGGATGCCTCTGAGGCTGCCTAATCGTACCATTATGCCAAATTCTGGGCAACAGCCTGGTGGTGACCCTCAAGACAATTATGCTGACCCAGACCAAGATGGGCAAGGCACATGCCCATCACATGTTAGTAAAGCACCCATCTAGGTGCCATGAAGGTCCATCACCGCCTGCGGGTGACACCACTGCCCATGCTGGCACTGCTGTCCTATCCCCCGCTCCACGACACAGGAATAAGCCTGACACAGCTTGGTGACCAAGTTAGATTTAGGTAGCAGGTGAACCACCCAAAAATTTACCCAGACACAGCATGGCGGTGAACCCAGAGTGACCAAGTGAGACTGAGGTAGCAGGTGAAGCACTTAAAATTTTACCCTGACATGGAATGGCGGTGAACGTCAGACGCCGCCTGCATGAGATTAGGGATAGAACTGCTGTCTGTCAGGGAGAGTGTTAGGGCCTCAATTTAGATTTTGGTTAGGCAGGAATCACCCACAAAGAACCCAACAGCCCTTCTAAGGGCTACAAGCACCTTTTTTTTTGGCTCCTCCTGGCTGCTGCATGAGATTAGGAATAGAGCTGCTGTCTGTCAGGGAGAGTGTTAGGGCCTCAATTTAGATGTTGGTTAGACAGGAATCACCCACAAAGAACCCAACAGCCCTTCTAAGGGCTACAAGCACCTTTTTTTTTGGTCTCCCCCTGGCTGCTGCATGAGATTAGGGATAGAACTGCTGTCTGTAAGGGAGAGTGTTAGGGCCTCAATTTAGATGTTGGTTAGGCAGGAATCACCCACAAAGAACCCAACAGCCCTTCTAAGGGCTACAAGCACCTTTTTTTTTTGGTCTCCTCCTGGCTGCTGGCTGGGACTTGTAGTGCAGCTACCGCCATCTTGGCTGCACGCTGTGCACAGCGACTGGTGGCAGAAGGGACAGCACGTGGTCCACACAGACCCATAAAGAAATTGCCCAAAGTCCTCTCAGTACTCATATTTGCTGCTGCTGTACCTTGGCTTGCTGAGATCTGTAGTGCAGTCTAGGGAATATGTTTTTTCTCTCAGTTACATATATTACAGTCCAGTGAACAATTATGTCGTGTGCTGTACAGTAGCATCAGTCTGGGGTATACGTTTTTTCTCTCAGTTATACATCCTACAGTGCAGTACATAATTCTGTCATGTGCTGCACACTAGCCGGAGTCTAGAAAATATAATTTTTTTTCTCTCATTCATATATCCTACAGTGCAGTGAAAAATTGTGTGGTGTGCGTTACACTAGCGGCAGTCTAGAGAATACGTTTTTTCTCTCAGATACATTTAATACAGTCCAGTGAAAAATTCTGTGGTGTGTGGTACACTATCCGCAGTCTAGAGAATAAGTTTTTGGCCTCAGATATTAATTCGACAGTTTAGTGATTACACAAAATGTTGAACTCAAGGTCTAAGGGTCGAGGACGTGGGCGTCCAAGTGATGTAGGGGGGCAGAGGCGTGGTCTTGGCAGGTTGACACAGTACCTACTGATGAGGGAGCAGTGGAACGCCGCAGAGTTTCGCTCCCTAGCTTCATCTCGCAACTTACAAGGTCACGTGGTACACCACTATTGAAACCACAACAGTGCGAACAGCTGATGACGTGGATAGCGGATAATGTATCCAGTAATTTATCCACCACCACCCACTGCATATAAAACCTGCCTGGACCACGTCTTCAATCTTGTGGTTCAGCGGTTCCTCAAGACCTACCCCAATATGTCTGATTTGCTCACCAAGGTGCAACGCATCTGTGCGCATTTCCGCAAGTCAACCACAGATGCTGCCACTCTCAGGGCAGTGCAACGGCGCTTACAACTGACAGCTCACCGACTGTTGTGCGACGTGCCCACACAATGGAATTCCACATTCCACATGTTAGCCCGGGTTTACCAGCAGCACAGAGCGATTGTAGACTGCCAGATGACAACTTACACGAGAACTGGTAGTCAGGTTAATCCGCTTCCTCAAGTCTACAATGAGGAGTGGACGTGGATGTCTGATATCTGTCAGGTGTTAAGCCACTTTGATGAGTCAACGCAGATGGTCAGCGGCGATGCCGCCATTATCAGCGTCACCATCCCGCTGCTTTGTCTGCTGAAAAAGTCACTGCTCAGCATGAAGTCAGAGGCTTTGCGCTTGTCACAGGAGATGGGGGAAGAATATACATTGCTTGATAGCCAGAGCACCCTCAGGTCTGTTTCTCAGCGCGTATTGGAGGAGGAGGAGGAGGAAGAGGAGGAAGAAGAGGAAGAGGAGGAGACTGTTGGCGAGACTGAAGACGGTACCTATGCTTATTCCTTCTTATCTGTTGAGCGTGTATGGGCTGAAGAGGAGGAGTTGTAGGAGGAGGAAATGGAGAGTCAGCCTATTGAGGAAAGGGAATTCTTGCGTGTTGGGACTCCTGCGCACATGGCTGACTTAATGTTAGGCTGCCTTTCCCGTGACCCTCGCATTTTTGCCAACACCGATTACTGGGTGTTCACCCTCCTGGACCCCCGGTACTAGCAGAACTTTTCCACTCTCATTCCTGTAGAGAAGAGGAGTATGAGAGTGAATCAATATCAACAGTCCCTGGTGCACAAGCTGAAACTATCCTTCCCATCTGACACCGCTAGCGGCAGAGGACATAGTTCTGTGGGCGAACTAGCGAGGGAGAGGAGGGGAGCAGGCAGCTTGTCAAGCACTGGCAGGGGAACACTCTCCAAGGCCTTTGCCAGTTTTATGGCACCCCAACAAGACTATGTTACCCGTCCCCCAGTAGGCGGGGAGCTGTTCAAAAAGATGGTGAGGGAGTACCTAGCTGACCATACCAACGTCCTGCGTGATCACTCTGCTCCATACAACTACTGGGTTGCAAAGCTGGATATGACAACTGGCGATGTCCGCCTTGGAGGTGCTGGCCTTCCCTGCCGCTAGCGTGTTGTCAGAGCGGGTCTTCAGTGCAGCTGGTGGCATCATCACTGATTAGCGTACACGCCTGTCAACTGACAGGGCTGACAGTCTGACAATTATTGAAATGAATAAAGCCTGGATTTCACCGGAATGCAAATCTCCACTGGGGAAAGCAGCTCAACATGAATTTTCTTTATGTATCCTCTCCTCCTTCTCCTCCTCTTCACACACAAACGCTGAGCCAACAGGCAATGTTTCTGAGGGCAACTGGCGCTCTTTACAAACAATGTTTACGGAGGGCCACCTACAGGCCCTCTCTCCAATAAATTTTATAGGAGCGTCAACTACAGACACTCAAATACAATTTTAGAGGAGGGTCAACTACAGACACTCCAAAACAATTTTACAGGAGGTTCAACTTCAGACACTCCAAAACAAATTTTTGGGAGGCTCACCTACAGCCATTTGACTGCAATCTCAGTCTGACCAAGGCATTGGTGGTGTCACTGCCATGCTGTATCAGTGTAAAATTTTATGTGCTTCACCTGCTACCTGAGTGTAACTTGGTCACTCTGGGTTGACCCCTATGCTGTATCAGTGTAAAATTTTATGTGCTTCACCTGCTACCTGAGTGTAACTTGGTCAGTCTGGGTTCACCGCCATGTGGTATCAGTGTAAAATTTTATGTGCTTCACCTGCTACCTGAGTGTAACTTGGTCACTCTGGGTTCACCGCCATGCTGTGTCAGTGTAAAATTTTATGTGCTTCACCTGCTACCTGAGTGTAACTTGGTCACTCTGAGTTCACCGCCATGCTGTGTCAGTGTAAAATTTTATGTGCTTCACCTGCTACCTGAGTGTAACTTGGTCACTCTGGGTTCACCGCCATGCGGTATCAGTGTAAAATTTTATGTGCTTCACCTGCTACCTGAGTGTAACTTGGTCACTCTGGGTTCACCGCCATGCTGTGTCAGTGTAAAATTTTATGTGCTTCACCTGCTACCTGAGTGTAACTTGGTCACTCTGGGTTCACAGCCATGCTGTGTCAATGTAAAATTTTATGTGCTTCACCTGCTACCTGAGTGTAACTTGGTCACTCTGGGTTCACAGCCATGCTGTATCAGTGTAAAATTGTATGTGCTTCACCTGCTACCTCAACTAACTTGGTCACTTGTTGGTGTCAACACTAGAGTGCGGCTACTATACCGCACACGACAGAATTGTTCACTGCACTGTAGTATATATAACTGAGAGAAAAAAAGGAATTTTTAGACTGCGGCTAATTTACCGCAAACCACTCCATTTTTCACTGGACTGTAGTACATATAACTGAGAAAATACGTATTTTATAGACTGACGCTGCTGTACAGCACACTACAGAATTGTTCACTGGACTGCAGTATATATAAATGAGAAAAAAACGTAGTCCTTAAATGGCGGCTATTTTACCGCAAACCACTACATTTTTCACTGGACTATAATACATATAACTGAGAAAATACGTATTTTATAGACTGACGCTGCTGTGCAGCACACTACATAATTGTTCACTGGACTGTAGTGTATAGAAATGAGAGAAAAACGTATTCCCTAGACTGACGTTACTGTACAGTACACTACATAATTGTTCACTGGACTGTAGTGTATAGAAGTGAGAGAAAAACGTATTCCCTAGACTGACGCTACTGTACAGTACACTACATAATTGTTCACTGGACTGTAGTGTATAGAAATGACAGAAAAACGTATTCCCTAGACTGCACTACAGATCTCAGCAAGCCAAGATACAGCAGCAACAAAAATGAGTACTTTGGGCAATTTATTTTGCGTCTGTGTGGACCGCGTGCAGTCCCTTCTGCCACCAGTCACTGTGTACAGTGTGCAGCCAAGATGGCAGTAGCTGCACTACAAGTCCCAGACAGCAGTCAGTAGGAGACCTAAAAAAAGGTTCTTGTAGCACTTAGAAGGGCTGTTGGGTTCTTTGTGGGTGATTCCTACCTAACCAACATCTAAATTCAGGCCCTAACACTCTCCCTGACAGACAGCAGCTCTATCCCTAATCTCATGCAGACAGCGTAATGACACGAGCTGCGTGGGACCAGATTCTTATATTCCCAGGTCATCTGATCTGGCCAGCCAATCCCTGCTAGCGACTTGTAGGGGCCCCACGTGATGCTAGGAGGTACCAAAGACTCTCCTGCATGTTGATTGGCTGAAAAAAGGCGCCTAACATGCAGGAAGAGGAAGTTGCCATTTCCTCGAGGATCGCGATATGCTCCTCGATATGCTCGGATGAGCATGTTCGCTCATCTCTAGAGTTTAGTTTTTTGCCCCTGCATTTAATATGTGCTAAAAACATGTTAAATGGGTTGTCCCATAAAAAAATATTCTTCAGTTTTTTAACCGAGCAGTTGTATCTCAATTATTTTGTAATTGCATCTAATTAAACATTTAGTATACCCACTGAATTATTCCATGAAATCTATCTGCATAGTGCCACCTGCTGTTTGTTTGCTTTATTATTGTAATTGTGGTGACTTTCTATGTGTACAAGTCACTGCTGTGGCAAACCACTGGACTCAGTGAGTCCAGTAACTCGCGACACTGTGACCTGTGTGCATGGAACAACAACACTGCAGCCAGGAAGAATAGGTCAGCAGCGTGGAGGACCAGAGAGCAGCACTGGAAACAGCAGAGGAGAAAAGGGGTGAACATTTCTTCTTTTGATATTTTAGCACATTTACAAGGGCTGCCCAAGTTTTTATTGAACCCAGGAAACTATTTTATTACTGTATAGTTTCCTGAGCAAAATAAGTGTTAACAAATTGCATGTCAGCTTGCTTTCTGAAGTCTATGGCCATTCATTGTAAAATTAATTAAACTGAACCTGGAGAAAGCAATGATTGTCAGATTTCATGAGATGCATTTCTTTGTCTTCCTGTTCTTGAACTGGCCAAATGAAGGTTTGCGATCAAATAACTAAGATGTTTTTGCTGTCTTCATTCACCTTTCAGTGCAACAGATCTTTTGATGAATTATGTAGCCAATGTGCCCTCTTCTTTTAAAATTTTATTCGTCACTGCTAGTTGCTTTGGATATTTTTTTTAAATCTCCCTAGATTATCAGAACAATGAATAGCTAGTCTTCAAATAATATGCTTACTACGTACAATAAACATATTATACCAAGAAATTGTTGGAATCAAATTAAACTTTCTATGTGAATGTAATGATGATATATGTAAGTGATTACAGTGCTAGAGTGAAATTATAGGATTATTGGGGAAAACTGTACAAGTAAATGGAGGTTCTAGTGCCCTGTTGGACTGCCCCTAGTCTGGATATAAGATGAGATACAGTTGGACATGAAGGCATATATGTTCCACATTAGCAGTCTTTCAAAATTATAGAATTGCATTATCAATTAACCTCATAACGTGGATGACATGTTCCAGTGAGCAATGTAACCCATACTGACAAGCCACAGGTAAAAAAACCTTCAATGTCTTTTATTGTTTGATACATTTCATATTCATATAAGAACATTCATCATGAGAGACATTGAAACAGACATCGTTCACACTGCCTTGCTTCGACCCAATGTTTTGGCAGTACATGCCCCCTTACTAATGCAATGAATGTTCTTATATGTTTATGACTTGAATCAAGCAATAAAAAACATTGAAGGTATTTTCACCTGTGGTTTGTGAGTATGGGTTATATTGCTCACCGGAACATGCCATCCATATTATGAGGTTAATTGATAATGCAAGCCAAAAGTAGCTTCTGAGAGCCTTTAGAGCAGCAGGGGAAGCATTTTTATGCCTGTAATCATGTACATATGTTCATGAGACGTAACTTCATGCTGAGTTTTGCGGCAATTCAACTTTTCTATCTGGGTGTGTTGTTTTTTTTGTTAATGCATGTATTTGAAGAAGACTAGCTATACATGGTTATGATATTAAAGAGAAGTAAACAGAAACTTTATCCAAAGCAAATAGCAGTGACTTGGAAAACTTTGGAAAAGTAGAGGGCACTTTGTCTATTTAATCCATCAAAAGATTTGATGTGTTGGAAGATGAATAAAGACAGCAAAAGCATCTACGGTCCTTGATCTCAATCCTTCAATTTGGCCAACTCAGCCACAAAGCAACAAAGATGTGGCATCTCCTGACATTTTTACAGAAACATAAACGAGTAGTAACACAGTCATGTATATGTAACATTTGAAGAACCAATTACCAATTTCTTGGGGCATATTTATCTTAGTTACCCACCCATAACCAAATGATGAAAATGAATGTTATATGCATTTGCACTCCATTACTATTTTACTGTATGTAACATTGAATGCTCCTATTATGAAGAATAGGAATATTCTAGAGATATAGATCACAAGATGCCAGATTTTGTAGATTTTGGTATTGCAACTCACTGCAGCTCAATCCTATTTAACACCTTGACGACATCCGCAGTAAATGTACGGTGGAAGTCATCACTTTACAGATGGTGGCCACTCGTGCCATTTTTTCAAACACCAGAGGCTCGAGGCTAATGTCTAAGGCTGATCACAGATATTTAACCCCTCAGATGCTGTGGTCAAATGTGACCAAGGTCACGTAACAGCCTCCCCTGGCTGGGATCAGGGAAGCTGTTACATTTGAGTCATGGCTTGGAGCCTGCTTGAGGCTCTGATACCTATCACTGGTATATTCCAATACAGGTCTGCAGGTAGCAACACTGTATTGGAATACTATGAATAGTGTGTCCTGCCATGGCTAAATATACACCACAGAATACAATTGTCAATCTAACAATTGCTGGTTATAGCCACCTAGGCTGACTTTAAAAAAGTAAAAAAAAAAATATTTTTAAAAAAGTTAAAATACCACCTTTCTCCAAAATTGAAATAAATGAATAATTAAAAATAAAACAACATAGTCATTACTGCATCCAGAAATGCCTGTATTATTAAAATATTGATCCAATACAGCAAATCTCGAAAAAATGAAAAAAAAAAAATCACCTTCCCCAAAAAATTGCATAAAAAGTGATCAAAAAGTCGGAAACTTAAAAATTGTATCGCCACAAAAAAAAGAGCCCTCACACATCTACATAGACAAATATAAAAAGAAGGGTTCGAATATGGTACAAAAAAGAAAAAAAAATAACGTTTTTTATTTTTTTCAGTATTAAAAGACAAAAACAATTATATAAATGTTTTTACGGCACACAGTAAAAACAAACCTATAAAACTGGCAGAATAGCATTTTTCCCCCAATTACTCTCTATTTGGAATTTGTTTCCAGCTTCCCACTACACAGTATGAAATAATAAATGGTGTCATTAGAAAGTACAACTTGTCCTGCTAAAAAAAAAAAAAGCCTCATTCACATGTCAGTGTTTTGGTCAGTGATTTCCATCAGTGATTGTGAGCCAAAACCAGGATTGGAGCCTCCACAGACATAAGGTATAAGGGAAGGATCTGCTTCTATTCTGTGTTTAGAGTAGCACTTAGTTTTGACTCAAAATCACTGATGGAAATCACTGACCGAACACTGACTGTGTGAATGAGGCATCAGGCTGGGAGTGAAAAATGAAAACTTTAAAACAGAAAACCAGCTGGTCCCCTAGGGGTTAAGTGGATGGAACAGAGCTACAATTCCACAACTGCTTCTAAGGATATACAACCACAATTCTAGTCCTAGAAAACCATTTTAAACAGTAGGGAAAAAGTTAAAGGCTACAGACACTACTACAGTGATTTTGTTTATTGCTCATTTGCTTCCTAGATAAAAAAAAAAATGTTAGTAGTTTTCATTAAAACTAAATACTGCAGTGGAGTCTCTACAACTCCTCTATTAGGGTGCTTTGCTGCCATGAAGATCATGCTGGTGGTGGTCAGGTTGCCAGTGTTCATGCCCCTGCTCATTTTGGTACGGCACAGGTTGCAAATGACAATTCTTTTATCGTTCACACTTGTTGGTGTGGCCTGCCTTCTCCCTTTTGCCACCCCACCTCCTCTTACAGCCTGTTGCAGTTCTGCGCATTCCTCCCCCTCTGTACTGCTGTTCTCGCTCAGCTTGCTTCCTTCCCATGTTGGGCTAGTGATTTCATCGTCCACTACTTCCTCTTCGGGAAGGAATTTTTTCCCTTAACGCGAGGAATATTGGCTTCTACCTCAAAGGGGTTTTTTGCCTTCCTCTGGATCAACTTGCAGGACAACAGGCCGAACTAGATGGAAAGATGTCTTTTTTCGGCCTTATAAACTATGTTACTATGTTACTTCTTCACTCTGGTCCTCATCCTGACAAGTTGACGTTCAGTGCTGCTGACACTCAAAAATATTTGGGGTGAGGGTCTGCTCCTGATCTGACAGTCTAAAACATTAGGGGCGAGTGCCTGCTGCTGATCTGACCGTGTAAAACATTCAGGGCGAGTGCCTGCTGCTGATCTGACAGTGTAAAATATTAGGGGTGAGGGCGTGCTGCTACTTGAGCTTTACGTACAAGTAAATATATGTTTCCTAACAATATTTCCTCTAAAATTGATGTTATCTTGGGTTTTGGGGGGCTATTTTTGTCATTCCGTAAAAGTGGCGTAATAGTCGGACATTATCGTTAATAGCAGCCACTTTGGTGTCCAAGATGCATCCAGACATACTCCACATGCTGATCCCTAACCATTTCAGTGGTGTTTCCACCATTTTCTCACGTTTCCCTATCGACCAGACACCCTCCCCTCTGCAGAGCAGGGGGTGCCTGGTCTTCTCCCGATGACTTCCGTTGTACTCGGGTGCTCGGCCGAGCAATCGAGAACCCCCTAGTGTTCAGCCAGAGCACTTGAGCACCTGAACATCGAGGTGCTCGATCATCACTATTAATTTTCAATTTGACATGTTGCTCGTTAATTTGTAGAGATGAGCGAGTAGTGAAATATTCGAAAGTTCGAAATTCGATTCGAATAGACCGCGAAATTCGACTAATCGACCGAATATCGAATCCCATTAAAGTCTATGGGAAAAAAATGCTCGCCACTTGGAAATCTCAATTCGACCACTTGGAGGTCACCAAGTCCACCCTGAAACCTCAGAAAAGGATGCCAACACTGCTGGAATGCAACTAGGACAGCAGGGGAAGCATGTCTGGGTGCATATAACGCGCCCAAGTCGCACTATTACGCCACTATCACAGCCTCTCAACAATACACTCCAAAGACAATGTAACCTCTCTGTAAAGTGAGACCATACAAGGAAACCTTCTTTCCTCTACATTGCCATGGACCCCAAGCCAAACTAGACAAAAAAGAAGATAAAATTCTGCACCCCTTAAAATCACGTTGCCTATGACAACCACAGATGGCATAGGCAAGGGGGAAAGCAATCAAGCCATCACTATTTTTCCCTCTGTGCCATCCCTGCCTTGCCCAGGCACATGTCCCAAAACATCATCCACGCCCGAGTAACACGGTTACTGCAAAAGGCCATTTGACCACCAACACTTTGGTTTGAGGCCGGGGATGCTACATCTCCCTGACGGCACACTGGGTGAATGTTGTGGAGGCGGGGACGGGCAAACCTGCTACCCCCACCCAAGTTTTGGGCCTTGGTTCTGTCTGGATTTCCGCAACCCTTACAGACAGCTCGGCAAACCCCTCCTTCTCCTTCTAGATTATCCTTTTAAATCTGTCCACCACCCAGTCAAGTCCACAAAGTCCAGTCTCGTCGATCGCCTGCGGAAACTGCAGGGACCTCACTCTGACCCTCCTTCCTCCCACCCTGCCCAATGTTATCAACCCAGTGTTCCCACCCATGCAAGAATCGCAGGAGCTATCTGAGGATTTTGTTTGTTCTGATGCCCAAACACTGGAGCAAGCTCCATCTCTAGCTGATGGTGGTGTGGAACGGGCACTAAAGTGTAAAATGATTAGGGACGATGATGAGACACAGTTGCCAGCAAGGGAGGCTGTTGAAGCAAAGTGAGGCAGTGTAAGAGGAGGTGGTTGAGTATGACGAAGTCAGTGACCCGACCTGGCCCAGTGTCATGTCTAGCAGGTAAAGCAGTGGGGATGTTGAGGGATGCGTAGGACCGCAAAAGGCAGGAAGAGTCCGTGGGCTGGCCAGAGGCTCATGGAGAAGGCAGGCTAGAGCCCGCAGGGCCGCATCTCTTCCCTATAACAGGCCCCCACACAAAGCTCTCTCATCGAGGGCTCTTAGGTCCTTGTTGTGAAAATATTTTAATGAGTGTGCAAAGTTAGCTTGAGGTGAGCCCTCGAAAAAATTATATGGAGGCCCAAGAGGTGAGACCTCTTAAAATTGTATTAAGGCCCAAAGAGGTGAGCCATAATAAAAATTGTTTGTAGGCCCAAGAGGTGAGACGTCTTAAAAATTGTGTGGAGGCTAAAGAGGTGAGAACCTCTTAAAAATTATGTGGAGGCCCAAGAGGTGAGACCTCTTAAAAATTATGTGGAGGCCCAAGAGGTGAGACCTCTTAAAAATTATGTGGAGGCCCAAGAGTGAGACCTCTTAAAAATTATGTGGAGGCCCAAGAGGTGATACCTCTTTAAAAATTTATGTGGAGGCCCAAGAGGTGAGACCTCTTAAAAATTATGTGGAGGCCCAAAGAGGTGAGACCTCTTAAAAATTATGTGGGCGGCCCAAGAGGTGAGACCTCTTAAAATTTTGTGGAGGCCCAAGAGGTGAGACCTCTTAAAAATTATGTGGAGGCCCAAGAGGTGAGACCTCTTAAAAAATTATGTGGAGGCCCAAGAGGTGAGACCTCTTAAAAAATTATGTGGAGGCCCAAGAGGTGAGACCTCTTAAAAATTATGTGGAGGCCCAAGAGGTGAGACCTCTTAAAAAATTATGTGGAGGCCCCAAGAGGTGAGACCTCTTAAAAATTTTGTGGAGGCCCAAGAGGTGAGACTCTTAAAAATTATGTGGAGGCCGCAAGAGGTGAGACCTCGATAAAATTAATGTGGAGGCCCAAGAGGTGAGACCTCTTAAAAATTATGTGGCGGCCCAAGAGGTGAGACCTCGATAAAATTATGTGGAGGCCCAAGAGGTGAGACCTCTTAAAAATTATGTGGCGGCCCAAGAGGTGAGACCTCTTAAAATTTGTGGAGGCCCAAGAGGTGAAGACCTCTTAAAAATTATGTGGAAGGCCCAAGAGGTGAGAGCCTCTTAAAAATTAATGTGGAGGCCCAAGAGGTGAGACTCTTAAAAATTATGTGGAGGCCCAAGAGGTGAGACCTCTTAAAAATTATGTAGGCCCCCTTAAAAATTATGTGGCGGCCCAAGAGGTGAGACCTCTTAAAAATTTTGTGGAGGCCCAAGAGGTGAGCCATAAATATATAATTTTTTTATTTACGGAGCAATTCTACGGCGGTTAAGGAGGAGGAGGTGGAGGAGGAAATGGCACTTCATACAGATGGCACTTCACTTTTGACTGCTTTCCACTGTTGGAGAAGCAAAGTCCGGGTCAATCCACTTGCTGTTCATTTTGATTAGCGTCAGCCTGTCGGCACTGTCGGTTGACAGGCAGCTGCGCTTATCGGTTATAATGCCCCCGGCTGCGCTGAACACCCTTTCTGATAGCACGCTGGCGGCAGGGCAGGCAAGCACCTCCAAGGCGTACAGGGACAGTTCCAGCCACGTGTCCAACTTGGAGACCCAGTAAGTGTAGGACGCCGAGGGATCGGGGAGGACAGGGGTACGGTCTGCCAGGTACTCCCGCAACATCCGCCAATACTTGTCCCTCCTGCTGATAGCGGGCCCCGCAGTGATGGAAGTTGCACGAGGGGGTGCCATGAACGTGTCCCACACCTTGGAGAGTGTTCCCCTGGTGGCTGTGGGCCTGATCGATGTTGAGGGACTCTGGGAGACCCTCTCCTCTCTGCCGCCAGCGATGGTGGGTGGGAAAATCTCCATCATGTTCTGCACGAGTTCCCTCTGGTATTCCAGCAATCGATTCGTCCTCTCCTCTACCGGAATAAAAGAGGAGACGTTATCTTTATACCGGGGGTCCAGGATTGCGAAGACCCAGTACAGTTTGTTCTCCACTATCCGGACAACACGTGTGTCCCGGGAAAAGCAGCCCAGCATGAAGTCAGCCATGTGTGCCAGACTCTGAATAGGCATGACCTCACTGCCCCCACCAGAAGGATCACTTGCCATTTCCTCCTCTTCCTCTTCCGCCTCCTCTCCGCCCCATCCGCGCTGAACCAATGGGACGCACACAGCCTGACTGCTACCCTCGCTGCCAGCATCCTCCTCCTCTTCCACAGCCACCTCCACGTCGTCCTCCTCCTCATCCTCCTCCTCCTCCTGCAACTGCCACCGTGAAGCAGACAAAAGTGTGGTCTGACTGTATAGCTCCGTTGCGTCTCCTCCTACCCCCGTCTCCTCTGCGTGCAATGCGTTCTCCCTTATTGCGATGAGTGATTCTTTAAGGACGCATAGGAGCGGGATGGTTACGCTCACTATAGCGTCCTCGCTGCTGACCTTCTTGGTGGACTCCTCAAAGATACGCAGTACATCGCATATGTCTGCCATCCATGGCCACTCGTGGTTGGCAAACTGAGGGAGCTGAGTTGGAGGCACGCGTGGATTCATAATCTGGTACTCCATCAATGCTCTCTGCTGCTCACAACACCCTGGCCAACATGGGAATAGGTGGAATTCCAGCGAGTCGGCAGGTCGCACAACAGCCGATGTTGAGGCAAATGGAGGCGTTGCTGGAGTTTTTTTAAGCTAGCAGCAGCTACAGTTGACTTCCGAAAGTGAGCGCACAAGCGCCGCACTTTCACCAGTAGCTCTGCCAGGTTGGGGTAAGTCTTTAGAAATTTTTGGACTACCAGATTAAAAACGTGGGCCAGGCATGGTACGTGATTGAGTTCGGCAAGCTCCAGAGCCGCCACCAGGTTACGGCCGTTATCGCACACGACCATGCCTTGTCCTAGCTACAGCGGCGACAGCCACATCTCCGTCTGCTGCAATATGGCGTCCCTCACCTCTGGGGCGCTGTGCTTCCTGTCGCCCAAGCTGATGAGCTTAAGCACCGCCTGCTGACGTCTCCCCGCGCCAGTGCTGCAACGCTTCCAGCTAGCGGCTGAGGGCAATGTTAAGGCAGAGGAGGAGGAGGAGGAGGGGGGTTTATCAGAACCCATGCTTGCAATCTTGGGCGGAGGTGGTAGGTAGGCCGTCTCTGTTTGCGACCCTGTCCCCGCTTCCACTACATTCACCCAGTGTGCCGTCAAAGAGATGTATCGTCCCTGGCCGCAAGCGCTTGTCCACGAGTCGGTGGTCAAGTGGACCTTTGCGCTGACTGCGTACCTCAGGGCCCGCCTGATGTTACGCGACACGTGCTGGTGCAGGGCGGGGACAGCACTCCGGGAAAAGTAGTGGCGGCTGGGGACGGAATAGCGAGGTGCGGCAGCCGCCATCAGGTCGTGGAAGGCCTGCGTCTCCACAAGCCTAAACGGCAACATCTCCAGGGCCAGCAGTTTGGAGATGTGGCAGTTTAAGGCTTGGGCTTGGGGGTGACTTGAGGCGTACTTCCGCCTGTGGTCGAACGCCTGTGAGATGGACAGTTGTTGGGACGAGGAGTGTGAAGGTGCAGGTGAAGAGGCGGGGGAAGGGGAGGCTGAAGGAGAAGGCCCCAAAGTAGCCGAGGCAGAGGCAGAGGCAGATGTGGAGGTGTCCTGGCTGGAGGTCTGGACCGCAGTGGCAGCACACAACAAAGGGGAAGAGGCAGTGGCAGCAAGACCGGGCGCAGGTTGTATTGCGTTTGCTCTCTCCCACTCAGCCCAGTGCTTGACTTCCAAGTGACGCCGCATGCCTGAGGTGGTCAGATTGCTCTTCTCAGAGCCCCTACTCAGTTTTGAGTGGCAGAGTGTGCAAACCGCGCTCAGTTTGTCATCCGCACAAACATTAAAAAATCTCCACACCACAGAAGTACGAGGCCTCGATGGGGGAGCTTCGCGCGACTGCCCGCTGCCGGGAACAGCTTCGGCCCTGCTGGCTGTGGCCTCACTTCTCTGTCTGGACTGTCCTCTGCCTGTGGACATCCCTCTGCCTGTGGACATCCCTCTGCCTGTGGACATCCCTCTGCCTCTTGCTGCCTTTTTCAGTGCTGCGCAGACCACCACCTCTCCACTGCTTTCCCCGCTGGACATCACCCCTGGCCAAGTGGGGTCGGTCATTTCGTCATCCACCACCTCCTCTTCCACTTCCTCACTCTGCTCTTCCTCCTGCCCACTGGACATTCCAACAGCCTCCCTTGATGGCAACTGCGTCTCATCATCATCATCGCTCATGATAACAGATGCTGGTTCAGGGTCCACATCAGCAGGAGATGGCGAATACTCAAGTGGTTGGGCATCACTACAAACAAATTCCTCTGCTAGCTCCTGGGATTCTTCCGGCACATCTGAAAAAGGACCCGAAAAGAGCTCCTGGGAGGGGTCAAAGGTGGGATGACTCTGTTGGCCAGGTGTGGAGGAAGGAGGGTCAGAGTGAGACTGTGTGGATGACTGGCTGGTGGACAACTGTGTGGAAGCGCTATCGGCTATCCATTGCACCACCTGTTCAACCTGCTCAGGCCTCAACAGCGGTGTAACCCGCCCCCTGCTTAACTGTCCCATAAAGGCAGGGATTCTGGATGAGTGGGATCCTGGCTGACCCTCACCAGCACGCATTGTATCCCCACTGGCTTCAACAAGGCCACCAACAGCATTTCCGCGCCCCCGTCCTCGTCCACGTCCGATTCCGCTAGCCCCCCTCCGCATTTTATTTTTTTTGGTTACAATATTTTGCCTTCACAGCCGTGTA
>ONZH01008154.1:0-21664 GCA_900303285.1 Rhinella marina
TGTTTTCTCTCAGTTATATATGCTACAGTCCAGTGAAAAATTGTGTGGTGTGCGGTACAATAACTGCAGTCTAGAGAATGCATGTTTTCTCTCAGTTATATACACTATAGTACAGTGAACAATTGCGTGGTGTGCAGTACACTAGCCGCAGTCTAGAGAATTCCTTTTTTTTCTCTCAGTTATATATACTACAGTCCAGTGAAAAATTGTGTGGTGTGCGGTTCAATAGCCGCAGTCTAGAGAATACGTGTTTTCTCTCAGTAATATATACTACAGTGCAGTGAACAATTGTGTTGTGTGCGGTACACTAACCGCAGTCTAGAGAATTCCTTTTTTTTCTCTCAGTTATATCTACTACAGTCCAGTGGACAATGGTGTGGTGTGCGGTACAATAGCTGCAGACTAGAGAATATGTTTTTTCTCTCAGTTATATATACTACAGTCCAGTGAACAATTGTGTTGTGTGCGGTACACTAACTGCAGTCTAGAGAATTCCTTTTTTTTCTCTCAGTTATATATACTACAGTCCAGTGAAAAATTGTGTAGTGTGCGGTACAATAGCCGCAGTCTAGAGAATACATGTTTTCTCACATTTATATATACTACAATCCAGTGAACAATTGTGTGGTGTGCGGTACACTACCCGCAGCCAAGAGAATTCCTTTTTTTTCTCTCAGTTATATATACTACAGTCCAGTGAACAATTGTGTGGTGTGCGGTACACTAGCTGCAATCTAGAGAATACGTGTTTTCTCTCAGTTATATATACTACAGTCCAGTGAAAAATTGTGCGGTGTGCGGTACAATAGCTGCAGTCTAGAGAATACGTTTTTTCTCTCAGTAATATATACTACAGTCCAGTGAAAAATTGTGTGGTGTGCGGTACAATAGCAGCAGTCTAAAGAATACGTTTTTTCTTTCAGTTATATATACTACTGTCCAGTGAAAAACTGTGTTGTGTGCGGTACACTAACCGCAGTCTAGAGAATTTCTTTTTTTTCTCTCAGTTATATATACTACAGTCCAGTGAACAATTGTGTGGTGTGCGGTCTACTAGGCGTACTCTAGAGAATTCCTTTTTTTTTTTTTAATTATATATACTACAGTCCAGTGAAAAATTGTGTGCTGTGTGGTACACTAGCCGCAGGCTAGAGAATAAAATAGTGTTTTGGCCTTAGATAGTAATTATACAGTCTACTGAATACTATTTTACCCTCAGATATTAATTCTACAGTTTAGTGAATATACAAAATGGTGAACCCCAGGGGTAAGGGTTGAGGACGAGTGCGTGGGCGTCCAAGTGATGTAGGGGGCAGAGGCAGAGGTCCTGGGCAGGGTGACACAGTACCTGCTGATGAGGGAGAATTGGAACGCCGCAGAGGTTCGCTCCCTTGCTTCATCTCGCAACTTACAGTGTCACGTGGTACAGCACTATTGAAACCACAACAGTGCGAATAGGTGATGACATGGATAGCGGATAATGTGTCCAGTAATTTATCCACCACTCAGTCTTCCACACAGTCCACCCACGCTAGCCAAGGAAGTAGACCTCATGCTCCTCCAGCTTAACCTCCTTCCCCCCAGCCTGCCCCCTTCATGAAAAATATGGATTCAGATTCAGCTTACTCCCAGGAACTCTTTACAGGACCCTTCCCAGAGTCACAAACCACTGCTCAGCAGCAACCTGAGCAGTTGCTCTGTCCCGATGCCCAAAATTTCGAACTTTCGCAGTCTGTGGGTGATGAGATTGTGGACTTAGTGCAAGTAGTGTGTCAAGAGGTGTCGGATGATGATGATGATGAGACACGGTTGTCAGACTGTGACGTTGTTGTCAGGGCAGTAAGTCCGAGGGGGGAGCAGAGTGAGGAATCGGAGGAAGAGCTGGTGGATGATGAGGTGACTGACTCGAGCTGGGTTGGTAAGCCTAGTCAAGACAGTACTTCTGAGGTGGAGGCAAGTGCAGCACCAGAACAGGTTCTAAGAGGCAGTGGGGTGGCCAGAGGGAGAAGCAGGGCCAGAGCAAGTAGATCAGCAACTGTTTCATGGAGTGAAGCTTCCGTGCCGAGGCCTAGATGTTCGCAAGTCTGGAGGTTCTTTAAAGAAAGTGAGGATGACCGATGGACTGTGGTGTGCAACCTGTGCCACACCAGGATCAGCAGGGGAACCACCACTACCAGCCTAACCACTACCAGCATGCGCAGGCATATGAGTGCTAAACAGCTGACTCAGTGGAACCAAGGCCGTTCACCTTCTGCGGGTCACACCACTGCTCCTTCCCCTGTGTCACATGCTGGCTCTGCGAGTCAATCCCCTGCCCAGGACCCAGGTACGAGCGCCTCCCGCCCTACAACCATTCCTTCACCTCCACAATCCTCCACATTCTGCACCAATGTGTCCCAGCGCAGCGCTCAGCTGTCTTTACATCAGACATTTGAGCGAAAGCGCAAATACAATTCCACCCACCCACATGCACAAGCCCTAAACGTCCACATCTCCAAACTGCTGAGCCTGGAGATGCTGCCCTATAGACTGGTAGAGACTGAGGCTTTCCGCAACCTGATGGCGGTGGCTGTCCCTCGGTACTTGGTCCCCAGCCGCCACGGTTTTTCCCGATGTGCCATCCCAGCCCTACACCAACACGTGTCAGAGAACATCATCCGTGCCCTGACCAACGCGGTTACTGAGAAGGTCGACCTAACCACGGACACATTACACATGTTAGCCAGGGTTTACCAGCAGCGCAGAGCGATTGTAGACTGCCAGATGACAACTTCCACGACAACTGGTAGTCAGGTTAGTCAGTTTCCCCAAGTCTACAATGAGGAGTGGACATGGATGTCTGATATCTGTCAGGTGTTAAGCAACTTTGAGGAGTTAACACAGATAGTCAGCGGCAATGCTGCCATTATCAGCGTCACCATATTGCTGCTTTGTCTGCTGAAAAACTCACTGCTCAGCATGAAGTCAGAGGCTTTGTGCTTGTCACAGGAGATGGGGGAAGAAGATACGTTGCTTGATAGCCAGACCACCCTGAGGTCTGTTTCGCAGCGCTTATTGGAAGAGGAAGAGGAGGAGACAGAAGAGGGTACCAATGCTCAGTCCTTCTTATCTGTTGAGCGTGTATGGGCTGAAGAGAAGGAGTTGGAGGAGGAGGAAATGGAGAGTCAGACTTCATGTTAGGCTGCCTTTCCCGTGACCCTCGCGTTAGAAACATTTTTGCCAACACCGATTACTGGGTGTTCACCCTCCTTAGCCCCCGGTACAAGCAGAACTTTTCCACTCTCATTCCTGTAGAGGAAAGGAGTATGAGAGTGAATCAATATCAACAGGCCCTGGTGCACAAGCTGAAACTATCCTTCCCATCTGACACCGCTAGCGGCAGAGGACGTAGTTCTGTGGGCCAACTAGCGGGGGAGAGGAGGGGAGCAGGCAGCTTGTCAAGCACTGGCAGCTGTCACCCGTCCCCAGTCTAGGCAGAGTAGGGGGGAGCTGTTCAGGAAGATGGTGAGGGAGTACCTAACTGACCATACCAACGTCCTGCGTGATCACTCTGCTCCATACAACTACTGGGTTGCAAAGCTGGACACGTGGCCCGAACTGGCGCTGTATGCCTTGGAGGTGCTGACCTGCCCTGCCGCTAGTGTGTTGTCAGAGCGGGTCTTCAGTGCAGCTGGTGGCATCATCACTGATAAGCGTACACGCCTGTCAACTGATAGCGCTGACAGGCTGACACTTATTAAAATGAATAAAGCCTGGATTTCACCGGAATTCAAATCTCCACCAGGGGAAAGCAGCTCAACATGAAGATTCTTCATGTATCCTCTCGTCCTCCTCTTCCTCCTTCTCTTCTTACACAAACGCTGAGCCAACAGGCAATTTTTCAGAGGGCTAACTGTCTCTCTTTTCAAACAATGTTTAGGGAGGGCCACCTACAGGCCCTCTCTCCAATCAATTTTTTTGGAGCGTCAACTACAGACACTCAAAAACAATTTTTCAGGAGGGTAAACTACAGACACTCAAAATCAATTTTTCCGGAGGGTCAACTTCAGACACTCTAAAACAATTTTTTGAGAGGCTCACCTACAGCCACTTAACTACAATCTCAGTCTGGCCAAGGCATTGGTGGTGTCACCACCATGCTGTGTCAGGGTAAATTAATATGTGGTTCACCTACTACCTCAGTCTAACTTGGTCACTCTGGGTTCACTGCCATGCTGTGTCAGAGTAAATTTTTATGTGGTTCACCTTATACCTCAGTCTAACTTGGTCACTCTGTTGTCACCGCCATGCTGTGTCAGGGTAAATTTTTATGTGGTTTACCTGCTACCTCAGTCTAACTTGGTCACTCTGTTGTCACCGCCATGCTGTGTCAGGTTAAATTAATATGTGGTTCATCTGCTACCTCATTCTAACTTGGTCACTCTCTTGTCACCGCCATGCTGTGTCAGGGTAAATTTTAATGTGGTTCACCTGCTACCTCAGTCTAACTTGGTCACTCTGTTGTCACCGCCATGCTGTGTCAGGGTAAATTTATATGTGGTTCACCTGCTACCTCAGTCTAACTTGGTCACTCTGTTGTCACCGCCATGCTGTGTCAGGGTAAATTTTTGAGTGGCTCACCTGCTACCTCATCTAACTTGGTCATTTGGTGGTGTCACCGCCATGCTGTGTCAGGCTACATGTTTGGGTGGCTCACCTGCTACCTCAGTCTAACTTGGTCACTCTGTTGTCACCGCCATGCTGTGTTAGGGTAAATTTTTATGTGGTTCACCTGCTACCTCAGTCTAACTTGGTCACTTGGTGGTGTCACCGCCATGCTGTGTCAGGCTAAATTTTTGGGTGGCTCACCTGCTACCTCATCTAACTTGGTCACTTGGTGGTGTCACCGCTATGCTGTGTCAGGCTAAATTTTTGGGTGGCTCACCTGCCACCTCATCTAACTTGGTCACTTGGTGGTGTCACCACCATGCTGTGTCAGAGTAAATTTTTATGTGGTTCACCTTATACCTCAGTCTAACTTGGTAACTCTGTTGTCATCGCCATGCTGTGTCAGGGTAAATTTTTATGTGGTTTACCTGCTACCTCAGTCTAACTTGGTCACTCTGTTGTCACCGCCATGCTGTGTCAGGGTAAATTTTAATGTGGTTCACCTGCTACCTCAGTCTAACTTGGTCACTCTCTTGTCACCGCCATGCTGTGTCAGGGTAAATTTTAATGTGGTTCACCTGCTACTCCAGTCTAACTTGGTCACTCTGTAGTCACCGCCATGGTGTGTCAGGCTACATGTTTGGGTGGCTCACCTGCTACCTCAGTCTAACTTGGTCACTCTGTTGTCACCGCCATGCTGTGTCAGGGTAAATTTTTATGTGGTTCACCTGCTACCTCAGTCTAACTTGGTCACTCTGTTGTCACCGCCATGCTGTGTCAGGGTAAATTTTTATGTGGTTTACCTGCTACCTCAGTCTAACTTGGTCACTCTGTTGTCACCGCCATGCTGTGTCAGGTTAAATTTATATGTGGTTCATCTGCTACCTCAGTCTAACTTGGTCACTCTCTTGTCACCACCATGCTGTGTCAGGGTAAATTTTAATGTGGTTCACCTGCTACCTCAGTCTAACTTGGTCACTCTGTTGTCACCACCATGCTGTGTCAGGGTAAATTTATATGTGGTTCACCTGCTACCTCAGTCTAACTTGGTCACTCTGTTGTCACCGCCATGCTGTGTCAGGGTAAATTTTTGGGTGGCTCACCTGCTACCTCATCTAACTTGGTCACTTGGTGGTGTCACCGCCATGCTGTGTCAGGCTACATGTTTGGGTGGCTCACCTGCTACCTCAGTCTAACTTGGTCACTCTGTTGTCACCGCCATGCTGTGTTAGGGTAAATTTTTATGTGGTTCACCTGCTACCTCATCTAACTTGGTCACTTGGTGGTATCACCACCATGGTGTGTCAGGCTACATGTTTGGGTGGCTCACCTGCTACCTCATCTAACTTGGTCACTTGTTGGTGTCACCGCCATGCTGTGTCAGGGTACATTTTTGGGTGGCTCACCTGCTACCTCATCTAACTTGGTCACTTGGTGGTGTCACCGCCATGCTGTGTCAGGCTAAATTTTTGGGTGGCTCACCTGCTACCTCATCTAACTTGGTCACTTGGTGGTGTCACCGCCATGCTGTGTCAGGCTAAATTTTTGGGTGGCTCACCTGCTACCTCATCTAACTTGGTCACTTGGTGGTGTCACCGCTATGCTGTGTCAGGCTAAATTTTTGGGTGGCTCACCTGCCACCTCATCTAACTTGGTCACTTGGTGGTGTCACCGCCATGCTGTGTCAGAGTAAATTTATATGTGGTTCACCTTATACCTCAGTCTAACTTGGTCACTCTGTTGTCACCGCTAGGGATGAGCGAACTTTTGAAAAGTTCGGTTCGGTTCGCTTCGGCGAACTTTAGTGAAGTTCGGATTTGTACGAACCGAACCTAAAACGAACCTTGCTATAATGGCTGAATAATTGCTGCTACAATAATGGGAGTCTGATAGGGTATAGTTTCGTTTACTTGCAGTTGCTATTACAATGAAAAAAGTGGAAAAAATCCAAGTGACTTCAACAACGGCGACGCAAAATATACGCATATTTGAGAATTTACACTAATGCGTACGCTAATGCGAACATTCCCGCACAAATAACGAACATACAGTGTAGCGTTGTTAAAGGTACGCTACTTAACTGAATATGTACGCATTAGCGTACGCATACACTGCGTCTGCGAACATTCCTACTCAAGTAACGAACATACAGTCTAGCGTTGTCAAAGGTACGCCACTTAACTGAATATGTACGCATTAGCGTACGCATATACTGCGTCTGCGAACATTCCTACTCAAGTAACGAACATACAGTCTAGCGTTGTCAAAGGTACGCTACTTAACTGAATATGTACGCATTAGCGTACATTCTCAATAAATATGCGTATATTTTGCGTCGCCGTTATTTTAACCAGATTCGTCACAAACTTTCTGAAAATTCGGTTCGATGACGAACCGAACGTTTGGGAAAGTTCGTAACGAATCTGGTTCGTTACGGTTCGGTTCGCTCATCCCTAGTCACCGCCATGCTGTGTCAGGGTAAATTTTTATGTGGTTTACCTGCTACCTCAGTCTAACTTGGTCACTCTTTTGTCACCGCCATGCTGTGTCAGGGTAAATTTTAATATGGTTCACCTGCTACCTCAGTCTAACTTGGTCACTCTCTTGTCGCCGCCATGCTGTGTCAGGGTAAATTTTAGTGTGGTTCACCTGCTACCTCAGTCTAACTTGGTCACTCTGTTGTCACCGCCATGTTGTGTCAGGGTAAATTTATATGTGGTTCACCTGCTACCTCAGTCTAACTTGGTCACTCTGTTGTCACCGCTATGCTTTGTCAGGGTAAATTTATATGTGGTTCACCTGCTACCTCAATCTAACTTGGTCACTCTGGGTTTACCGCCATGCTGTGTCAGGGTAAATTTTTATGTGTTTCACCTGCTACTCCAGTCTAACTTGGTCACTCTGTAGTTACCGCCATGGTGTGTCAGGCTACATGTTTGGGTGGCTCACCTGCTACCTCAGTCTAACTTGGTCACTCTGTTGTCACCGCCATGCTGTGTCAGGGTAAATTTTTATGTGGTTCACCTGCTACCTCAGTCTAACTTGGTCACTTGGTGGTGTCACCGCCATGGTGTGTCAGGCTACATGTTTGGGTGGCTCACCTGCTACCTCATCTAACTTGGTCACTTGGTGGTGTCACCGCCATGCTGTGTCAGGGTAAATTTTTGGGTGGCTCACCTGCTACCTCATCTAAGTTGGTCACTTGGTGGTGTCACCGCCATGCTGTGTCAGGCTAAATTTTTGGGTGGCTCACCTGCTACCTCATCTAACTTGATCACTTGGTGGTGTCACCGCCATTTTTTGTCAGGCTACATGTTTGGGTGGCTCACCTGCTACCTCATCTAACTTGGTCACTTGGTGGTGTCACCGCTATGCTGTGTCAGGCTAAATTTTTGGGTGGCTCACCTGCCACCTCATCTAACTTGGTCACTTGGTGGTGTCACCGCCATGCTGTGTCAGAGTAAATTTTTATGTGGTTAACCTTATACCTCAGTCTAACTTGGTCACTCTGTTGTCACCGCCATGCTGTGTCAGGGTAAATTTTTATGTGGTTCACCTGCTACCTCAGTCTAACTTGGTCACTCTGTTGTCACCGCCATGCTGTGTCAGGGTAAATTAATATGTGGTTCATCTGCTACCTCAGTCTAACTTGGTCACTCTCTTGTCACCGCAATACTGTGTCAGGGTAAATTTTAATGTGGTTCACCTGCTTCCTCAGTCTAACTTGGTCACTCTGATGTCACCGCCATGCTGTGTCAGGGTAAATTTATATGTGGTTCACCTGCTACCTCAGTCTAACTTGGTCACTCTGTTGTCACCGCCATGCTGTGTCAGGGTAAATTTATATGTGGTTCACCTGCTGTTAGAAACAGCAGAGACTTGCCGGCCATGAAGCCCACCGCACGTGCGAGCGGGCGCCATGTGCCCGCATTGCCCCAGCGCCGTACATGTACGGCGCTGGGAGTCTAAGGGTTAAAGGTAGTCTACATGTTTCGAGGACTGGATTACCCTCTTCGTGACGAAGACGGCAATCCAGTCCTCAGAAGGCGTAGACTACCTTTAATAAAGATTCTTCTTTAACTACAACACCGCTCCTGATGTTCCTTGGATTCCAGTCCTGGCAGTGCCATTGATGATCCTGAAGTACTTTTTCCTGGTGTCTACTAAACCTGTCACCTGGGACAACCGCTTACTGATCCGTTTTTAAATAACCAGTTGAGCACTCTACAGCTGTTGGGACTGTTCACAACACTTTCTGGTAAGCAAATTTGCTTCTTTTTAAACTACTACTTAATAACCAACACCACAAATGTGGTGCCCTATTCTTCCTGCTTGTATTTTACACTCAGAAACGTGGCGGGGATGGTGAAGGCTTTGACCATGATTGTGTGTCGGACAGGACCTGGGAGTCAGATGGTGGTGCTGAGGAGGAGGTATGAGAGAAAAAAGGGGGTAGCAATTTGTGACCAAAACCTCCAAAATAACTGGCAGGGCCAGATCAGCTTCTGTTGTGGTCAGCTCAGGAATTGGTGATACCACTTATACTATGGGCACAGGCTCAAAATGTCCAAGCCCTACTGCCTCTAGGTCTGTGCGAGAAACTCCCATATAGTGTTTTTTTTTACATAAGCTGAGCATACAAAACCATACCCATGTGCAAGATCTACACTAACACTAACATAGGTACAAGGTCTCTTTTGCAGCACATGAGGTACAGTAAAGTCACCAGATCCTGTGGGAATAAAGAACTACCTATCCTCCTACTCTTGGACTTCTTTGTATCAGCCAGCCCACATTCCAAGTAGTACAGTGTCCTTGTCGTCCTCATTAGCTGCTTCTTCTCTTGTTAAGACTCTTTCTTCTCTTCGTCCTCTGCTGAGACATCCATATCATGAGACATCCGTAACAGGATGTGTGGCCCTTAGAAAGTTATTCATGGCCAGCAATTAGCTTATCTGCAAGCTGATCTCCCATACCTCTTAGTTGTGGTAAATGTGGAGCACTTCCGAGCCTTTGCCTACTTTTAACTTTTGGTGCCCCAGGCTGGGAGGTCTGGGGGACTCTTGACCAGGCAAGCAAGAGTACGTCTATTCAGAAAAATTTGACACTCGGCAGTCCACAAATGTTGTGCACTTATACACCTCTGCCTAAGTGTAATTTTTGTGCTCTCATGGTAGGCAGACTGGAACAGTGGCCAAAACTAGGCAAGTATTCTCTCTACGTTCTCTCTTGCCCAGCATCCAGTTTCATCTCAGAGAGGGTTTGTAGCACCACAGTGAGCATGGTGACACCCAAACGGACCAAGTTGTCCCCTTGCCAGTGTCCAGAATATCACTTTTGTCAAAATGAACAAGGCTTGGAATGGGGAGGATTTCCTCTTTCGGCAGATGGCGATGAATAGATCTGGCCCTGCTGAAGGTACTCCATCTTGCCACTGCTGCTGTCTACCTCCTTACAATCATGTTTTGTACCTTATGTTTACTGCTGCTATCATATCACTGCTGATGTCTGCCTTCCTACCATCATGTTTATTACCACATGGCTGACACTGCTGTCATCATGTCACTGCCACTGCCTGCCTGCCTCCCAACATGTTCTGTACCATATTGCTGCTACTGTCACCACAGCTGCAGCTCCTATTCCTCGCTGCTAATACCTTACTGCCACCACTATTAACACTACACAGCTGCCACTACTACTACCACTACTACCCGTAAACAGCTGATCTACTGCCTTGTATGTTCCATGCTATGCTGCTACTGTTGCCACTACTGTTGTGGTCATATGCAACAATTACTCTACCCTTTCCACATCCACACTACTCCTGCTGCTTCCAATTCTGTCTGGGCTTGTTTAGAACCAGACACTCATCCTTCTGGCAATTATCACTTGTGTGTGCATAAATAAGAGTAAATTATTTTGGCCCCATCAAGGCATCATTTTTCGATGCTTGATGCCCCAAAAGTCACTGTTTTTTTCTCATGACATCATTTGTTTAAACTATCTGCCCCCGATAAGGAATCTTTGTATTATGAAAAATCATAACACATACACAGCACACATGCACAGTGTGTTTTTTAAAACCGCAAACATTATTTACGATTGCTATCATTGCATTCAAGTAATTAGGGAGGTTGAGAGAAATTGCAAAAATTAATAAAAGATAAAGAAAAAAGATAACATATTTTCCTAAAAATTCTGAGCCCTAGGAGATTAGAGGGAGTTATATGCCAATTTTAGGGCAATTGGAGCATTTGGTAGAATAGATTCAGGTCTGAATGGAACTTTTTGAAAAATTTGGAGCCTGAAACAAACCAAATCTTAAAAGGTTTGCTCAACTCTAATTAAAAGTGCAACTTACAGTGATATTTACTCCCTTTCTTGTGCCTTCCACTTCAATGGGTTGTGCAGTGATTTATATTGATGACCTACCCTCAGGATAGGTCATCAATATCTGATCAGTGGGAGTCTGACAGCCAGCACCTCCACCAAGCAGCTGTTTGAAGAGGAGGCGCTCCTTGCGAGTGCTGCATCCTGTTCATTACACTGCACTTCAATCCAAAAGTGCCATGTTATGATGAGTAGTCGCTCCATTCAATGCCACTGCTCCTCTAAAGTTGACACATAGCGTAAAAGACAAGGAAGCTGCCCTTGCATGGAGCGCTGCCTTCTTTTCAAACAGCTAATTGGCGGGTGTGCCTAGTGGACTCACACTGAGGATAGGTCATAAATATAAATCACTGCACAACCCCTTTAAATCCAGCTTTAAAACATCCACTCAGCACTATACAGAACCTAAACTCTCTTCTACATATGGCTACTAATGATCTATATAGTTTGAGTGATGTTTTAAAAAGTGTTTTAATGCCTGTGGAGGGCTAGGGTAAGTCCAATCTGACCCCCTGAAATGTTTTAATATCTAAAAATGTCATATCGATCTAAGGCAATAGTGTGTACACACTACCATTTCAGCATGGAATCACATTTTTTACATAGGGTAATACATTCTGGCTACCATATTCCACTGCTAAATTGAAAATACAACAGCATATAGTAAAAGCAATTTCTCTTTGCTCATAGTACAAAAAAATATAGGGCAAATGTGGGACATGATTTAATTAAAATTAATTAATCTAGTTCATTCATGCTCAGGTGAACTGACTTGAACCTATGACATGATTTATATTGGTTTTGAGGTTTTGAATTGCCGTTAGTCCAATTTAATAGACCACATAAAGCATTAATTTAGTAAAAGTAGTAGTTACTGTGACCTGAAAGCAGAAAGAAAAACTACAAGTAAACTTAGTGGAAAATATTCAGAACTATCTGATATCATATATCTGCTACTTGATATACCTTCTCAAGTAGCTATTTGGAGAGGGTTAGGTCGTCAGTATAAAAGAATAGGTTATTATTATAAAAAGTCTCAGAAAACCCCTTTAAGGTGCTCTATGTGAAAATACATGTGGTTTGCCATGGAAGTTGCAAGCAGTTCAATCCAGATAAACACATCACTGATAAAAAACAATTACTGGGTTTGCAGTCTAGGTGGCGCTGAAAACTACCAGGCAGAGAAGAACCTCCAACACAGCTCCAAGGTACTGTAAGTAGAAGAATTCCCTCTATCAATGAGCATCTGTGATGTAGCAAACAACAGGCTGCTCTGACAGTGTCTATGATGATAGGTCAGCATCAGAGTGCTGAAGATTGCATTCTGAGTGCTGAATCCATCTGTAGAAAAGTTTAGTTCTTGCCCTCTCCATTTGCATATAGGATGCTGCAAATTTTAGAAATGCATCTCCAAGGGCACTAGCAGATTAAAAAAAACTACCATACTCAGGGAGCCAGCGGGAATTAGGTTATATAAATAGGATCACTTTCAAGAGTTTAATTCATGGGCTCTGTCTTTAATAAAGCTGGAAAACAAGACACAGTCTATGGACAAGAGTTGCATGGGTTGTAGAAAAGACGTAATTTTTTAAAAATTTTATTTCAGACAATTGTTTTTTCAAAAATAAAAGTGATAACATTGAGCTAGAATACACCATTATTTTCTGATCTGGAACCCTTACTATTAGTAAAAATGATGGAGCTGAAGTAATACAGTACAAGTGATGGCCTATCCTCAGTATAGGCCATTACTATGTGATTAGCACAAGTACGACACCCCGCACCCCTAGCGATCAGCTGTTGTTCAGTAGATCCACTGCCCAGAAGTCAGCATCAGAAGTACACAGCTCCATCTGTTGTGCAGTGAATAGGACAGCTTTGCAGCACTGATCCTTTTCACTTCAATGGGTGCTGCAGTAACAAGCTCTATCTACTGCACAATGGATGGAGATGTGTAGCTCCGACACCAGACCTACTGCAGAACACCTGCGGGGGTGCGGGATATTGGATCCCCGCCAATAAAATGGTGATGGCCTATCCTGAGGATAGGCCCTCACTTGTAAAGGAGTAGTTCTTTAATGGGGCATTTTACCTTAAATTTACTCACAATTATGTATGACTAGCTTATGTAATAAAAAAGGTAATAAAATAATTGATAAATATAATATATATATATATATATATATATATATATATATATATATAATTAAAAATTACTGGCTAGTGTACCAAATCTTGTCCAGTCTTTTTATAAATGTATGTTCTCAAAAGAAAAAGCCCAAGAAAGGTTAATTGAAAATGACTTTCATTCACAGAAAGTTATTATAATATGACAGTTGTTTTTAATTACCCCCTTTTTGTATCATATTGTTCAACGGTTGCACGTATTCCTCAAAAGCAACGCATTTCTAAACTCTTTTTGTAGAGAAATAGATTAGGAGATGGAAACTACATGAAAGTTGAGTAGGAGATTGATTTTCGCTTCAACAACCAGTTGTGCTTAGTACAATATCAATAATTTTTATTGATTTGTGAATAGTTAGTGCTTTTGACATTAATTTATGAACTGTGATAGTCAAGATAACCATCTATAGCAATGACCTTTAAAGTTCTGATTTTGATTTAATCACTGTGAGTTGTGTAGGTCTCATTCTTGAAAGGTCAAAAACCTAAATTCTTCTTAATCAAAACACTTTATGCTCTAGATAAATCTGTGCAAGTGAACCTACCAGTAGGAAAACCTACTTTGTAGCATCATTTGCAGGTAATAAGTAGTCTATGCTTGCTTGAATATTTTATGACCAGAGCCTTAAAACAAGCATATATCAGAATCACATAATTTTGGTGGCTATTCATGTCTAGAGCTTAACAGGAATAAAATGTGGAATACTTTTCAATTTTTTTATACCCATTTGGGTTTTTTCATGGAGCCGGCTCCGGATGTATTATACAGCTCACACTACCCACTTGTAATGTCCAGGATTAGAAATAACTCAGATTCCAGTGTTTAAAGGGGTTGTCCAAGATAATTAAAAATCTCAGACAAGCCTTGAAATGAATTGTTATACTCACTGCTTTCTCCAATGCCAATTTTTGTACTGCTGCTTTGGTTCATTTGACAATGTTTGCTCACAAACAGCAGTAGCGATGTGCCTGGGTACAGACAGGCAGGAGAACCAGACCAGAGCCACAGAGAATGACGTTGGAGAACAGTGTGAGCAAAATATCTTTTTAAGCAATTTAAGAAGTTGTCTGAGATTTTTAATTATTTTGGAAAACCCCTTTAGCCCTTTAGATGCCGTGGTCAATTGTGACTGAGGCCCTTAAGTGGCCAGACAGAGGAAGGAGGCTCCCTCTGTCAATTTCTCTTTCACCCCGATGTTATTTCAGGGTTGTTTTGGAAACCATAAGTCAACCTGTGGTAGGGTATAATGGGATAATGATAATTGATAGCACAATACACAGAAGCCAAAATGTTTTAAAGAATATAAAAACACAAATATTAAAAATTAAAGAAAACAATCCTTTCCCATTTATAAAATAAAAATATAATTTATTTGTTTTAACACATCCTGAAAGGTCCATATTTATCCCACAAGATGAACGCTGTTAAAAAAAATGCATAACAGTAGCTGTTTCTTGAAATTCTTTTCAGATCCAATTCACCAAATTTTTCCAAAATTTTTATTCTGGTACAAATTGATTTCACCTGAATCAAAGGTAGTATTAAAAGCCATAGATAACAGTCCTCTGGAGAAAAAGACATGCAGTTGAGCTTTCTTCCAAAAGGAAAAGAAAGCTGATTGTCTCACACCAGCAGGTGTAAGGAAGCTCTACAAATGCTTATCCGTTTAAACAGGCCTTAAATCATAACTTGGATGAAAGCTAAGCCAAAAAGTCATCTGCAAATGAGAAGCCTTGGTCAGGATCCAGGGGATACTATTTCTCCTTATGGAGAATGCCTAGTATATGTGAGTAGTATTGTGGTCAGGCATGACTCCTCTGAGTTTCTAAAAAAATTATCATGTAAATTAGCATCTCTCTCTCTGATTCACTTCATTCAAAGAAATTTGGGTTTGTCAGAATGCCAGAATCCAAATTTTTCCCCAAAATTATGTTGAATTCTGAATTGGATGAATTAGTCTCTACTCTGCTCCAAAATAAGTGGAATAAAAGGTGATCATAATGTTGTACGTACAGTACTACAAAACAATACCAATACAAATTAAAGCTCGTACAGCAAAAAAAAGGCCCTCATACAGCTCCATTGATGGAAAAATAAAAAAAGTTATGGGTGTTAGAATATGGCAACACAAAGCAATTCATAAAGTAGTAAAAAAACATAAATTTGGAATCTTCATCACTTCACTGACCTACATAATAAAGTTGACATGTCATTTTTATCCCAGAATAAACCTGTGGAAAAAAAGAACAAACAACAGCAGAATTTCATTTTTTTCATTTCACCGAATAATTTATTTAAGGTTTCTTAATAAACTATATGGAACACTACATGGTGACAATAAAAATGCAATTCATCCCACAAAATGAAGCCCTCATTCATCTGTCAATGGAAATGGAAACCTAAAAAAAAAAAAAAAAAAAGTGTCTCTTAAAAGGCAGAAAAAATGCTTGATTTTGAAGAGATTAAGAGAGCAATTTAGAAAAAAAAAGTCCACTTCCTCTTCATTACACTGCCTATTGTCTAGGATGCAAGTGTAATTACAAGTACTCCCTCCATTCCTCCATTCAAGTGACTTATACAGTACTATGTGTGGTGTAATGAAGCAGCACTTGCATGTAGAGCTGCCTCCTCTTCAAACAGTTGATCCAACACCCACACCGATCAGATATTGATCGGATATTACAGTACCCTGAGGATAGGTCATCAAAATAAAACCCCTACACAGCCTCTTAAAAGCTTAAAGAGTAATTTTATTGATGCTCATAAAGTTCCTAGGGACCAGATCAATTAATCATGCAGTATCAAGATATGCTCCTATAATTTGGATGAGCCTGTCTGCTGCAGTGCTGCTTCATATGGCTGGAGAAGGTCCCACCAAAATGTCCAAAATTATAGGAACATTTCTTGGTAATTAATTGATCTGGACCATAACAGTTATATATATATATATATATATATATATATATATATATATATATATATATATACTATACTATCCAACTGTGTTGTTTTGACATTCAGGTTCTGGGTTCCATATCTCTCATCCAAACATGAGACTACCATACTTTTATAAACAATCATCTTGGCTATTTCATACATAAATTGGACATGGGAGTGTTTTGTAGACATTTTCTGTAACCTGTGCAGAGGTTATTGTGCAAGGAAAGACTAGGTAGGTTGTGACACTATCTATTGTGAATGGTAGATCCTGTGTTATTGATACACTGATGAGCAAAAGGGTAACAGTGTTTTGAGCTTTTGACTTTTAGGCTTCATATCTCACCATCTACTACAGCTTTGAAGTAGTGAGATTCCATCATTTTATAGACAGTCATCTTGGCTATCTCATACATAAATCGGACTTGCAACTATTTAGAGCATTTGATTGAGAGCATGCCCAGATGGATTCAGGCAGTGTTAAAAGCCAAATGTGGATTTACAAAATACTAACTAAATAAAAAACAGTAGCAATGCAGTAACATGACAAGAATCTTCATAGCTAATCATATGCTAAATAGTTGCATGTCCGATTTATGTATGAGATAGCTAAGATGATTGTGTATAAAATGATGGAATCTCACTACTTCGAAGCTGTAGTGGATGGTGAGATATGGAGCCTGAAAGTCAAAAGTTCAAAACACTGTTACCCTTTTGCTCGTCAGTGTATCGATCACACAGGATCCATTATTCATAATAGATAGAGTCACAACCTACCTACATTTTTCTTGTACAATGACCTCTGCACAGGTTACAGAAAATGTCTACAAAACACTCCCATGTAATTCAATTACTCTCCTCCAGACTATTGTACCTATGGTCCATAGTGGCTGCTGTAAAATACACATATATCTCTAAATGCAATAACAGCTCAGGTAAGATGGCAGCCCTCATGATCATGTTCAGGAAATAGAATTAAAACATTACAGTCATAAAATCAGATTAGAAAAATAATGTCATTATCTGGTTTAAACGTGCAAAAATAATTATAGATGGTACCTTCTACTTTTTAATTTTGACTAAGTTTTCTGTTCCTTAATTGTGTTCACTATTTAAGTTGCATAATGTATGAAATAGACCCTCCTATGAGGGTGCTGCTGCTCATGGTGTGAGTTGTGGCTAACATTCTCTAATTATCATGCTCAACTTAGTTCGTGTCACAGTTCTTCCCACTAAAAGACATTTAAGTACTTTAGATATAATGTGGTCATTTACATGGTAAGATAGTTTATGTGACAATTAACCTTATTCTCATGGAAGACTGAGTCAGCCAATTGCCACTAGCAATTTAACTTTATCGATATAGCCATCTAGTTTAGCTGTTATTTGACACACAGCACAGTAACTTTCTTCTCCTCTGCTAGCTAAAGGAAAGCACTCTGCTTCTTCTCTGGCCACAGAAATCCCCAGAGAACATTAGCTCAGAAGCAAACAGGGTATAAAGTATACACATGTTTTATTTAAGTAATAGTATAATGATGAGCTAGCTCCTCTAGGATTCATTTTCAAGGATCATGGAGTAATTCCTTTAGCCCAAGTTTTCTCATTGTCAGCACAACTAAAATACAATCATTGTGTTGGTTAAGATCAATAACATATGATAATTTTACATACAGTACATTCACTGTATTATGAGTATCTGGTAAGTGTAAAAAAATATTCAGAGTGTATACCTGTTATTAAAAATTACTTATTGCCAGTGAAAAGAGCTCCTGCATTTGTAATATAATAGCATATTTGGAGTGTAATTAGATTATATCTCAATCTTGGACTAAATTAATGTACGAGAGAAGAAAGAAAGCAAAAAATTAATCGATTCTTCATGTATCAAAGTTGCTCCAATTGCCCTGAAAATTTGTATATAACACCCTCTAGTATACTAGGATTTTTTTTCTTTTGTTAATTTCTTTTTAGGAATTATTGATCTTTCTCTCATACCTTTCCCCCTTTTAAGCTCTTGAATGTAATGACAGTAATAGCAAATAATGTGAGAGTGACACTGACATATGTACAGCGTGTTTAAAAACACATCATGTCGTTGAATCTTCATATTAGAAAACTTCCAAAAATCATGCATTTTCTAGGGCAGATGGTGTTTATCACTGCCTGAAAGAGACACTAAAAGCAAAAACAATAAACTTTATTGAAGAAAATACTCAAATATTCTAAAATATGGAGTATCACCCAAATCAGGCATGTATATAGTCCCCTAACCTCTGAAGACTACACAGGGGAGCCAGTACAGTCTGGGAGCAGCTACTAGTAAGGCAGCAGTGAACGAGTCGGCCAGATAGTGGTCCTAGTGGTGAGTATACTCCAAGAGTTCCTAGGGTGTATAAACAGGGCCCAAATTATAGTGTTCATAGATGATCCTCTTTGAACATCCTTGTCAGAGTGGAGAAAGATAAACAAGGTGTTAGGCTGATTGGAGACCGGGTGATTTTGGAATGGTAGCAGTGATAACTAGAGATGAGCGAGTAGTGTTCGATCGAGCTGGTATTCGATCGAATACTACGATATTCGGCGTACTCGATTTAATTCGAGTATAACGGCAATGGCGCACCTAGAATTCGTTTCCCCTCCCACCTTCCCTGGCGCTCTTTTTCCACCAATCACCATGCAGGGGGGGTATGACAGGCACGCTGAGCACGCTGGCAGCGCGAAAACGGCGTCTACATGCATTGGCTGGAAAAACCATGTGACCTCGAATATTAAAAACTCAGCTCTTCCTGCTCGTACGCATATGCTGCGTGAACTTAGTCAGGGACAGAGGCTGGAGAAGGGAGAGACAGATTTTAGCTGTTGGATAGGCAGGAGCGTGATTAAAAGCCCTTATCAGGGCTACTACAGTGGACTTCAGTGATAGCTTACTACAATATAGACTTTACAGAGAACGGCTGCTGTATTCAGGGATAGCTGCTGGAGTAGGGACAGAGAGAGGCATTAGTGGTGTATTAGGTGCTCTGCTACATACCAAACCATATTTGGCACTACTGCTGTGTACCTTGAAAAATACAATATATAGGCCTTATAACTGGCAACTGTACTGTGCGTTCTCTTGCAAAGTAATTTCTCATAACTGGTGTTCATACACACCGTCTGATCACTCAGTACACGGCTGTGTACCTTGAAAAATACAATATATAGGCCTTAAACTGGCAACTGTACTGTGCGTTCTCTTGCAAAGTAATTTCTCATAACTGTTGTTCATACACACCGTCTGATCACTCAGTATCACGGCTGTGTACCTTGAAAAATACAATATATAGGCCTTATAACTGGCAACTGTACTGTGCGTTCTCTTGCAAAGTAATTTCTCATAACTGGTGTTCATACACACCGTCTGATCACTCAGTACACGGCTGTGTACCTTGAAAAATACAATATATAGGCCTTAACTGGCAACTGTACTGTGCGTTCTCTTGCAAAGTAATTTCTCATAACTGTTGTTCATACAGACCGTCTGATCACTCAGTACACAGCTGTGTACCTTGAAAAATACAATATATAGGCCTTAACTGGCAACTGTACTGTGCGTTCTCTTGCAAAGTAATTTCTCATAACTGTTGTTCATACACACCGTCTGATCACTCAGTACACGGCTGTGTACCTTGAAAAATACAATATATAGGCCTTAACTGGCAACTGTACTGTGCGTTCTCTTGCAAAGTAATTTCTCATAACTGTTGTTCATACACACCGTCTGATCACTTAGTACACGGCTGTGTACCTTGAAAAATACAATATATAGGCCTTAACTGGCAACTGTACTGTGCGTTCTCTTGCAAAGTAATTTCTCATAACTGTTGTTCATACACACCGTCTGATCACTCAGTACACGGCTGCTGTACCTTGAAAAATACAATATATAGGGCCTTAACTGGCAACTGTACTGTGCGTTCTCTTGCAAAGTAATTTCTCATAACTGTTGTTCATTACACACCGTTCTGATCACTCAGTACACGGCTGTGTACCTTGAAAATACTAATATATAGGCCTTAACTGGCAACTGTACTGTGCGTTCTCTTGCAAAGTAATTTCTCATAAACTGTTGTTCATACACACCGTCTGATCACTCAGTACACGGCTGTGTACCTTGAAAAATACAATATATAGGCCTTAACTGGCAACTGTACTGTGCGTTCTCTTGCAAAGTAATTTCTCATAACTGTTGTTCATACACACCGTCTGATCACTCAGTACAACGGCTGTGTACCTTGAAAAATACAATATATAGGCCTTAACTGGCAACTGTACTGTGCGTTCTCTTGCAAAGTAATTTCTCATACTGTTGTTCATACAACACCGTCTGAATCACTCAGTACACGGCTGTGTACCTTGAAAAATACAATATATAGGCCTTAACTGGCAACTGTACTGTGGGCGTTCTCTTTGCAAGTAATTTCTCATAACTGTTGTTCATACACACCGTCTGATCACTCAGTACAACGGCTGTGTACCTTGAAAAATACAATATATAGGCCTTAACTGGCAACTGTACTGTGCGTTCTCTTGCAAAGTAATTTCTCATAACTGTTGTTCATACACACCGTCTGATCACTCAGTACACGGCTTGTGTACCTTGAAAAATACAATATATAGGCCTTAACTGGCAACTGTACTGTGCGTTCTCTTGCAAAGTAATTTCTCATAACTTGTTCATACACACCGTCTGATCACTCAGTACACGGCTGTGTACCTTGAAAAATTACAATATATAAAGGCCTTAACTGGCAACTGTACTGTGGCGTTCTCTTGCAAAGTAATTTCTCATAACTGTTGTTCATACACACCGTCTGATCACTCAGTACACGGCTGTGTACCTTGAAAAATACAATATATAGGCCTTAACTGGCAACTGTACTGTGGCGTTCTCTTGCAAAGTAATTTCTCATAACTGTTTGTTCATACACACCGTCTGATCACTCAGTACAACGGCTGTGTACCTTGAAAAATACAATATATAGGCCTTAACTGGCAACTGTACTGTGCGTTCTCTTGCAAAGTAATTTCTCATAACTGTTGTTCATACACACCGTCTGATCACTCAGTACACCGGCTGTGTACCTTGAAAAATACAATATATAGGCCTTAACTGGCAACTGTACTGTGCGTTCTCTTGCAAAGTAATTTCTCATAACTGTTGTTCATACACACCGTCTGATCACTCAGTACACGGCTGTGTACCTTGAAAAATACAATATATAGGCCTTAAACTGGCAACTGTACTGTGCGTTCTCTTGCAAAGTAATTTCTCATAACTGTTGTTCATACACACCGTCTGATCACTCAGTACAACGGCTGTGTACCTTGAAAAATACAATATATAGGCCTTAACTGGCAACTGTACTGTGCGTTCTCTTGCAAAGTAATTTCTCATAACTGTTGTTCATAACACCGTCTGATCACTTAGTACACGGCTGTGTACCTTGAAAAATACAATAT
>ONZH01008155.1:0-26925 GCA_900303285.1 Rhinella marina
ACAAACAATTTTTAAGAGGTCTCACCTCTTTGCCTCCACAAATTTTTAAGAGTCTCACCTCTTGGGCCTACAAAACAATTTTTCTCATGGCTCACCTCTTGGCTACAAACAATTTTTAAGAGGTCTCACCTCTGGGCCTACAAACAATTTTTATTATGGCTCACCTCTTGCCTTAATACAGTTTTTAAGAGGTCTCACCTCTTGGGCCTACAAACAATTTTTAAGAGGTTCACCTCTTTGGCCTCCACATAATTTTTAAGAGGTCTCACCTTCTTGGCTACAAACAATTTTTCTCATGGCTCACCTCTTGGGCCTACAAACAATTTTTAAGAGGTCTCACCTCTTGGGCCTACAAAACAATTTTTCTCATGGCTCACTCTTGGCCTACCAAACAATTTTTAAGAGGTCTCACCTCTGGGCCTAACAAACAATTTTTATTATGGCTCCACTCTTGGGCCTACAAACAATTTTTCTCATGGCTCACCTCTTGGGCCTACAAACAATTTTTAAGAGGTCTCACTCTTTGGCCTCCACATAATTTTTTAAGAGGTCTCACCTCTTGGGCCTACAAACAATTTTCTCATGGCTCACCTCTTGGGGCCTACAAACAATTTTTAAGAGGTCTCACCTCTTGGGCCTACAAACAATTTTTATTATGGCTCACCTCTTGGGCCTTAATACAGTTTTTAAGAGGTCTCACCTCTTGGGCCTACAAACAATTTTTTAAGAGGTCTCACCTCTTTGGCCTCCACATAATTTTTAAGAGGTCTCACCTCTTGGGCCTACAAACAATTTTTCTCATGGCTCACCTCTTGGGCCTACAAACAATTTTTAAGAGGTCTCACCTCTTGGCCTACAAACAATTTTTATTATGGCTCACCTCTTGGGCCTTAATACAATTTTTAAGAGTCTCACCTCTTTGGCCTCCACTTAATTTTTTCGAGGGCTCACCTCTTGGGCCTCCATATAATTTTTTCGAGGGCTCACCTCAAGCTAACTTTGCGCACTCATTAAAATATTTTCACAACAAGGACCTAAGAGCCCTCGATGGGAGAGCTTTGTGTGGGGGCCTGTTATAGGGAAGAGATGCGGCCCTGCGGGCTCTAGCCTGCCTTCTCCATGAGCCTCTGGCCAGCCCACGGCCTCTTCCTGCCTTTTGCGGTCCTACGCATCCCTCAACATCCCCACTGCTTTACCTGCTAGACATGACACTGGGCCAGGTCGGGTCACTGACTTCGTCATACTCAACCACCTCCTCTTACACTGCCTCACTTTGCTCCAACAGCCTCCCTTGCTGGCAACTGTGTCTCATCATCGTCCCTAATCATTTTACACTTTAGTGCCCGTTCCACACCACCATCAGCTAGAGATGGAGCTTGCTCCAGTGTTTGGGCATCAGAACAAACAAAATCCTCAGATAGCTCCTGCGATTCTTGCATGGGTGGGAACACTGGGTTGATAACATTGGGCAGGGTGGGAGGAAGGAGGGTCAGAGTGAGGTCCCTGCAGTTTCTGCAGGCTATCGACGAGACTGGACTTTGTGGACTTGACTGGGTGGTGGACAGATTTAACAAATCTAGAAGGAGAAGGAGGGGTTTGCCGAGCTGTCTGTAAGGGTTGCGGAAATCCAGACAGAACCAAGGCCCAAAACTTGGGTGGGGGTAGCAGGTTTGCCCGTCCCCGCCTCCACAACATTCACCCAGTGTGCCGTCAGGGAGATGTAGCATCCCCGGCCTCAAACCAAAGTGTTGGTGGTCAAATGGCCTTTTGCAGTAACCGTGTTACTCGGGCGTGGATGATGTTTTGGGACATGTGCCTGGGCAAGGCAGGGATGGCACAGAGGGAAAAATAGTGATGGCTTGATTGCTTTCCCCTTGCCTATGCCATCTGTGGTTGTCATAGGCAACGTGATTTTAAGGGGTGCAGAATTTTATCTTCTCTTTTGTCTAGTTTGGCTTGGGGTCCATGGCAATGTAGAGGAAAGAAGGTTTCCTTGAATGGTCTCACTTTACAGAGAGGTTACATTGTCTTTGGAGTGTATTGTTGAGAGGCTGTGATAGTGGCGTAATAGTGCGACTTGGGCGCGTTATATGCACCCAGACATGCTTCCCCTGCTGTCCCAGTTGCATTCCAGCAGTGTTGGCATCCTTTTCTGAGGTTTCAGGGTGGACTTGGTGACCTCCAAGTGGTCGAATTGAGATTTCCAAGTGGCGAGCATTTTTTTCCCATAGACTTTAATGGGATTCGATATTCGGTCGAATAGCCGAATATCGCGGTCTATTCGAATCGAATTTCGAACTTTCGAATATTTCACTACTCGCTCATCTCTAGTAGTTGGCTTTCAAGCCTATACAGCATGGAGTAGGACAACATGTATAAAAAGGATGATGTGATCAAAATACTCATTTGCCTAATAATTCTGCACACAGTGTATTCCCATGTAGATACTGTTCATTAGAGTTGAATGTAAGGCTACTTCTACACTAGCGGCAGCCTGGATCCGGCGGGTGAAGGGTAGCCTTAGGCCCCTTTCACACGGGCGAGATTTCCGCGCGGGTGCAATGCTTGATGTGAACGCATTGCACCCGCACTGAATCCTGACCAATTCATTTCAATGGGGCTTTTCACATGGGCAAATTTTTTCACGCATCAGTTCGCCATTGCGTGAAAATCGCAGCATGTTCTATATTCTGTGTTTTTCACGCAGTCCTGGCCCCATTGAAGTGAATGGGGCTGCGTTAATAACTCATTGCATCCGCACGCAAGTGCGGTTGCAATGCGTGATTCACTGCTGGTTGCTAAGAGATATTGTTTGTAAACATTCAGTTTTTTTATCACACGCGTGAAAAACGCATTAAAACGCTTCGCACCCGCGCGGAAAAAACTAAACGAATGCATGCAATCGCAGTCAAAACTGACTGCGATTGTGTGCGGATTTTCCGGAAGGCATCCGGACTGAATCCGCCCGTGTGAAAGAGGCCTTAGTCCATTATTTCATGATTTTTGCTGCACCACAGCTGCTGCACCACAGAGGAGCCGCTCTCACCATCCTCCACCCCAGCGAGAGAGGACCCCACCTGCCCCTCCAACACCACCAGCCCAGCTACCAGAGGTAGAAGGTAGGTTAAAAAAAAAGTGTAATGATTGGACCTTCGGTCTTCAAAATATGAGCTAAATGTATGTTTTATCTTTGGTAGCTCCAACCGACAGGGAGCAGTTTTCCCCTGGACCATGGGAAGACCACGCCGTATGGGTGTCCAGTAAGTACTACAAAAGGCTCAGTCAGTACAGAATACATGTCACAGAATAAGTCGCTCCAGTACATTAAAGTTTAGATTTTTTTTGTGGGACAACCACTGTAACTCAATCATACAAACTAAGTACATAACTGTTTCCACCCCTACAGGCATCCCCACTGACTTCGAAGTGGAGGCTGGATTACGGCGCCTTGGCTCCAGGCTCCACGCTGCCTCCCGGCTCATTCGTGGCCTGCAGCTGGAGCTGCAAGAGCTGCAGGACATGATGGCCCGACGTCGGCAAAGGCCGGCGTAATCTTATTTTTTTGTTCTTTTCTTTTGTTTATTATATTATTTATTTGTTAAAAAGAAGTTTTTATTTATTACTAAAATATTCTTGAAAAACCTGTGTTTTGAGTGTTTTGTTAAACCTTTAACACTTTCCTGATCCTGACATAGTGTGAAGAAGACAGAGTTTTTTTCCCACTGCCATTTTCCTATATTAATGAACACAGCGGTGTTTTACTACTAGAGTTGAGCGAACGTGCTCGTAACGAGCACTGTAGCGCTCGGATCCCCTGCGCTCGGATCCGTCCTCACCTGCCTGTAAGGCAATAGGGGCGGATCTGTTTGATATCACACACTAGTGTGTGACACCAAACGGATCCGTCCTCCTCACCCGACTGAAAGTCAATCAGGGACGGCGGGCATGGAAGGAGGTATGAGAACGGAGCCTCTAGGAGCAGGAGCAATGCCCCCCTGCTCCTAGAGGCTCATTTACATATAACCAAAGTAAGATTATCACAGTAAGGGGGCCCCCAATAAACATAATAATACCAGAGTTAGGGTCTGCTAACATTAGCATATCTCTAATGTCAGCAGGTTTAAGAGGGTTATATCTCATGACAGAAACCCTATAAGTGTGCAGTGATTCTAAGAGCGACTCCTGTCTTCTGCATGTCATACTGAATCACACATACTACTTTTTTTTTGGGTCGAATTGAATCGTTTTGGAAAGTTAAGCGAACCTACCAAATCGAATTTTTTAAAAATTCGCTCATCTCTAGTTATGACCACCCTGCAACTGATCAGCCATGGATGTGCTTGCACGTTATAGGAAAAAGTGCCGGCCTCTCTGGTGGCCAGGACCTTGGGAGCTCACATAGGCTGGTGCTTTTTCCTATAGTGTGCAAGCACGGCCACCACTGATAGATTGTAGGGTGGTCATAAGCATGAAAATGAGCAGTGTATAATGTGATGGAAAAATGAATCCAGTCAGCAAAGGAAGCAATATGGATAATAACAATACATTAGTAAGTGGCTTTTATTAACTTTCTCTGCATAATAAATGCTATTTGCTGAAGTGACACAACCCCTTTAAGCCTGTATTAAACTGTCCGATACTGCAGATGATCATCATTCAGTGTAATACTGCCACCGACTGTCCTATAAACGAGCAAATGCTTGTTCATCAGGCAATCCAAATCTTTTTACATGTTAAAAAATAATCTCTTGCAGGCGGAAGAGGAGATTGCTGCATGTAATAACAACTGTCTCCTCCGCTAGCAAGCACTCGATTGCCTCTCAGCAATCGTCTGCCACATTGGGCTATCTAATACAGTCTTTAGTGTTTTTTTTTTTTTTAAGGGATTGAAGGGCAGGAGACTCCTATAACCCTGGCCAAAGTATGTTGTATCCCTCTCCAACCTTCCATCTCATCAGGCTGATGTAAGTAAACTCAACATTACCAATGCTGTGCTTTATGTATTTTAGGTGGGAGTACTCAGGCTAGCATGAAAAGTACCCCAAAGAAACGGAATGCCATTTATGTAGAAGACGGACAATCGTGGGTTATACTAAAAGACTTTGTCAGTCATGCACTTAGAAGGTGATCTCTGAGGAGTTACCCACTCTGTTTGAGGAGATAAAAACTCTCATCAGAACTGTCCTAAATAGGGCTGATGCTTCTTGCTCCTCAGCAGTCTCACTTCCTATAGTGGTTTCTGAGCCTGAGGAGGATAAGGTGGTGGAATAAGTTTCACTGGGTCTGATGAGGATTCTGTTTCTTCAGATGAAGGTAAGGTTAAAGACCCTTGTTTCCACCAGAAGACACATATCAGTTGCTCAAAGCAATTAGAGCTACCTTGCATATTGAAGACGTTAGGGAGCCCAAGTCTATTGAAAAATCTTTATTTATAAGAAAGGAGAGCAGCGTTGATTGATAGAACCGTAGGGTAGGTGGCTGAATTTGCAGGTTGGAGAGGCTCACCTGAATGGGTTGCGCTGGGAGTGCAACACCCAAAGCAGCAGTTGAATTACATTGAAGGTGCTGGTGCAGCCAGCCTTTCTCCCTCAAGACTCAGTGTGCCAGGTCAGGAAACAGAAGTATAGTATAAGCTGTGATGCAACCAGGTACAGTGGGGGAAAAAAGTATTTAATCAGCCACCAATTGTACAAGTTCTCCTACTTAAAAAGATGAGAGAGGCCTGTAATTAACATCATGGGTAGACCTCAACTATGAGAGACAAAATGAGAAAACATATCCAGAAAATAACATTGTCTGATTTTTAAACAATTTATTTGCAAATTATGGTGGAAAATAAGTATTTGGTCACCTACAAACAAGCAAGATTTCTGGCTCTCACAGACCTGTAACTTCTTCTTTAGGAGGCTCCTCTGTCCTCCACGTATTACCTGTAGTAATTGCACCTGTTTGAACTTGTCATCAGTATAAAAGACACCTGTCCACAACCTCAAACAGTCACACTCCAAACTTCACTATGGTGAAGAGGCCAAAGAGCTGTCGAAGGACACCAGAAACAAAATTGAAGACCTGCACCAGGCTGGGAAGACCGAATCTGCAATAGGCAAGCAGCTTGGTGTGAAGAAATCAACTGTGGGAGCAATAATAAGAAAATGGAAGACATACAAGACCACTTATAATCTCCCTCGATCAGGGGCTCCACGCAAGATCTCACCCCGTGGGGTCAAAATGATCACAAGAACTGTGAGCAAAAATCCAAGAACCACACAGGGGGACCTAGTGAATGCTGGGACCAACGTAACAAAGGCTACCGTCAGTAACACACTACGCCGCCAGGGACTCAGATCCTGCAGTGCCAGACGTGTCTCCCTGCTTAAGCCAGTACACATCCGGGCCCGTCTGAAGTTTTCTAGAGAGCATTTGGATGTTCCAGAAGAGTATTGGGAGAATGTCATATGGTCAGATGAAACCAAAGTAGAACTGTTTGGTAGAAACACAACTCATCGTGTTTCGAGCAGAGTGAATGCTGAGTTGCATCCAAAGAACAGCATACCTACTGTGAAGCATGGGGGTGGCAACATCATGCTTTGGGGCTGTTTCTCTGCAAAGGGACCAAGACGACTGATCATTGTACATGAAAGAACGAATGGGGCCATATATCGTGAGATGCAGTTTGAGTGCAAACCTCCTTCCATCAGCAAGGGCATTGAAGATGAAATGAGGCTGGGTCTTTCAGCATGACAATGATCCCAAGCACAACGCCGGGGCGAAGAAGGAGTGGCTTCGTAAGATGCATTTCAAGGTCCTGGAGTGGCCTAGCCAGTCTCCAGATCTCAACCCCATAGAAAAGCTTTGGAGGGAGTTGAAAGTCCATGTTGCCCAGCGACAGCCCCAAAACATCACTGCTCTAGAGGAGATCTGCATGGAGGAATGGGCCAACATACCAGGAACAGTGTGTGCCAACCTTGTGAAGACTTACAGAAAACATTTGACCTCTGTCATTGCCAACAAAGGATATATAACAAAGTATTGAGATGAACTTTTGTTATTAACCAAATACTTATTTTCCACCATAATTTGAAAATAAATTCTTTAAAAATCAGATAATGTGATAGTTGAGGTCTACCTATGATGTCAATTACAGGCCTCTCTCATCTTTTTAAGTAGGAGAACTTGCACAATTGGAGGCTGACTAAATACTTTTTTACCCCACTGTAAGTTCAAGAACGGATCCGCAAAACACTGATACTGGCCCATGTGCTTTCCGCAATTTGTGGACCGCACAAGAGGGGGATATCATAGTTCTATTCTTTTTGTGGGGCCGTGGCACGGAGCAACGGATGCGGACAGTACACGGTGTGCTGTCCGCATATTTTGCGGCCCCATAGAAATGAATGGGTCCCCATCTGAGCCGCAAAATATGCGGCTCGGATACCGCAAAAACTACTGTCGTGTGAAAGAAGCCTAAAGAGGTGGGTTCCTCAGCACAGTTCTTATGAATGCGTTTGAACTGACTATACGGAATATTATTCAGCCATTTATTGTAATGGTTACTAGTGTAGTGAAGGTAGTTGTTGCCATCGACTGCTTTAAAGTGCGTGGATGCTGTAAAATATATCTCATTATGACAAATGTCAGTTTCCAAAAATGCAATCTTAATTTCATTAAAATCCAATGATAAGGAAATACCCCAACTGTTGATTAAAAAATTTGTGAACGGTTTCTAAAGAAGCAATGTCACCCTTCCACAGAAAAAAATAGGTTGTCAATAAAGTTTTTACATAAAACAATGAAAACATCTGTGGTACTCAAGAGCAGGGAAGTTTTTGGGATGTATCAGCTAGGCTTCATCAGTCCACATGGTCTCAATGAAATAGCTGAAATGGTATTATAACATTATACTTACCCTATCTTCAATTCTTTTCTGCACAGAACTCTACTGACGCCTAGTGGCCATTTAAGAAAAGACATGGACGTTAGTGAGTACCTAGTAGAATAAGCAATAATATAATTAACTGCATTTTAATTTTGTTTAATATTTTAGCATAAAAGTTTTTATATATGGCAACAATCATGTATCTCTATTTCTTTCTCTGGATATTCTAATTATGGAGGATGATGAGGGTTTCCTTTCTACTGATATTTTTAGGAAAAAGACAACGACCAACTCTCTCCTTCACACGACCTCTTCACATTATCCTAAGATTCGAAAAGCCATTCAAGTGAGCCAGTTTCTTAGACTCAGGCGTGTCAATTGGAGGGAAATTTGTGAGATTTTCCAACGCCATTGGCCTATTTTGTTATCCGACAGAGACCTTGTTTCTACTTTAGGCCCCTATCCTTCAATTACGTGGAAAAGGAGTCAAAACCTTAAAGATATCCTGATGTCTAGTCACTATGTCCCGCCAAAGACGCTTTGTCCATTTGGTAGTAGTGGTCAAAAATGGGATTCTTACTCCTGTGGAAGCTGTGCAGCTTGTAAATTTATGGTTACAGCTACTAATTTCGCTGGATCAGATGGTAAGACTCAATATAAAATTGTCCACAATATCACCTGTCGCACCAAAGCCGTTATTTATTATGCCACCTGTCCATGTGAACTTATCTATGTGGGCATGACTTCCAGGCCCCTCAAGGTCAGGATTTTGGAGCATGTCAGCAAGATCTTGGCCGGTGGGAGGGCGTCGGGAGATACAGTGGACAAATTACATAATATTCCAAGACATTTTTGTGAACATCTTAATAGTTCTTCTAGTCATGGGCGGATTGGCCATAGACCTTACAGGGAAATTTCCCGGTGGGCCGATACCCAGGGGGCCGCCTGGGCCCTCCTCACGGCCGGCCAGTGGAAGTTTTTGGGGATGTATTTTGTGTTGCTGACAGTATTTTGTGATGGACTGTGGTATTTGGCTCTGTTGGGGTGGTATAATGTGCTACAATATGGTATTGCTGGTCCTTCCTTCCATCAGTTTGGACCCAACTTCAAAACAGGGCCACTTTTAGTATTTTTTCCAGGGCCACTTTAAGTTCCCACTCCGCCCCTGCTTCTAGTGGATTCAAAGTGAGAGGGATTGATAAAATATACCTGGGATCCAGGGGTGGTGACATTCAGAAAGCTTTACTGAAAAGGTAGACTAAATGGATTGTATCATTACATACAGTGAGTCCTTTTGTACTCAATGAGACAGTGAATTTCAAGTCCTTCTTGTAAATGTCGTTTTTTTATTAGTATTTTTTGCTAGGCATTATTTTAATTATTTTTTTCTTAGTGTTTTGACCTCCATTTAACTTTGGGGTCCTGGGCCATGTGATGTTCTATGTGCGTTTTCGCATGCGATATCATCGGTCATGTTTCAGTTCACGTCTGGACTGGACTCTACTGACGCCTAGTGGCCATTTAAGAAAAGACATGGACGTTAGTGAGTACCTAGTAGAATAAGCAATAATATAATTAACTGCATTTTAATTTTGTTTAATATTTTAGCTTAAAAGTTTTTATATATGCCAACAATCATGTATCTCTATTTCTTTTAATGTTCTCATCATGTTTTACGGTTATATGCGTAACCTGTAAAAGAGACTATTTCTATAAAGATATCATTTAAAGAACCACGTTTTTGAACGTACCTGGTTGCACTGCAGATTATCCCTAAATGCAGGGTGTTTCATATTCATAATATTCAAAATTTGATTAAAAAATGGAAACGTCTGGAGAAAAAGTTGTATGTCCCAGGGGATATTAAACATGTATACCCCTTTGAGGAAGCAGGGACATCCACCCGGGCTAGATCCCCTAAACTGGACGTCTCCCTATCAAAGGTTTCAAGAAAAAAAAAACTCTCTTTCATTTGATGACATGGGGCTACTGAAAGACCCTATGGACTGCAAAGCAGACGGGTTTCACAGGAACTTATGGGGAGCAGCAGCAGCTGCCCAGTATTGCAGCCACATACACCTCCCATACTATGCTTATCTGGTTGAATCAGTTAGAACCTCAATGAACTAGTAATGCCCTTAGGGAAGATATTTCAGCCTAATTACAAACTATCAGAAAGGCTACTGAATTAATTACAGATGCTACCACGGATGTGGCTAGACTTGCTGCCAGGGCACCATTCAATTCTGCCCGTAGGGCCATTTAGTTAAAAACAAGGTCAGGAGACGTGGATGCTGAGAGAGACAGAAGCTGCAGAGCTGGCAGTGGAGTGATGCAGCCAGAACCCAGATACGTATGATCACCACTACAGGTCTGGCTACTCTGTAAAGTCTGAAAAAAAGTTGGATAACCTCTTTAATAAGAACTATTTGCAATGCATCATGGAAAATACAGGTACTTGATTGCTTTGTGACTCACAGAAAGGGAAGAAAGTCCTGCAAATATGTGAGTAAAAAAAGGTTTTAAATTTTAGCCAAAGACTGCCACTGCCAACCTGGAACAGCAGCGACTTGAAATTATCACACAATTCTTTACATAGTACAGCCTTTGGTCAAGTAACCCCAATAGGTTACTACTTGTACGTTCTCAGCTCAAGGGCTCATGCACACGTCCATGTGGTCATAGTGCCCATACTGCAGACTGCAAACAGCAGGTCCGCAATATACCGCACTGACTATGTGCACTCTATATCATGGATGCAGACCCATTGACTTGGATGGATCCACAATCCTCAAGATACAGAGCGGTATGGAGCAGAGGCACGGATTGGAAGCCCATGGAAGCACTACAAAGTGCTTCTGTGAGGTTTCTGCCTCTCAGATCACAGACCCATTCAAGTCAATGGGTCCGCATCCGCAAACGGCATGCACATGTGTCCTGCATTGTGGACCACTATTTGGGTCCGCAGCATGGGCATGGGGCACACACGCTCTCGTGCACGAGCCCTAAAGGAGAAGGGTACACACTCACTGTCTGGACATCCTCAAACCCCTCTGGAGACTCATTCCTTTCCCTTAACACAGTACATACTCTGCTGGTCTTGCTACTCAGGCCACATTCTAGGCCTTTAGGCAGCCAACTTCCGCTAAACTCACTGATTCTGCAATCTGAGCTAGCACTTCCTAAGATCCCACTGCATTGATAATGGCTCCAACCACTTTCTCTCTCTAAGCCCACTAACTTCTCTCTCATGAGCAACTCTCGGAGCTTACTGTGCAACATCCCTCTGGTCATATAGAGCCACAAGTCCTCAAATGCTAGCATTCACCTGTGTTTTCCTGGCAGCCATCTCTGGACCTCCTCTGTACAAGCCTACTCTTTTCTCCCTGGCAACCCATGTAGTTTTGCAGCAAACAAACAATAATGGCACATAACGGCATCCTTTTAAAGATTCCACTCAAGCCTGCCTCCTAGCATTACAGTTGTGTTGTAACCGTACCTGTCAGGAAATGACCTACCCATGATCCAGTGTACAGCTATTTTAAGAGGGTTACTATGCCAACCAGCCAAGCCCCACTTGACCCTGGATGCTGAGCCAATCAGGCTTCTGGATCGGTGTCCAATCCCACAGGTAGGTGGGGGAGTTAAGCCTACGTTTTGCTGTTGTTGCCTGTGATTTTGTTCTGGCTCCTGTTTTCTCTGTGTCCTCAGAACAGTGCTACATTTCTGTTGGGACCTTCCTGTGTACTGACCTCACTTTCACACTATGGGGGTCAATTATTAAGACTGGCATTTTAGATCCCGGTCTTAATAACTCCTATATTTGCCGGTGGACCTTCTGAAGTTATGAAGAGGTTCCGGCCTCTACATAACTTCGGTGCATCTAGCGACAGTCTGAATGTAAGACAGCTTCCTAGCTGTCTTACATTTAGACCATTTTCTGCACCTAAAACAGGCGTAGAAAATGATGAATGAGACAGGTCTGCTGGGGAAAAGTCGCTGATTGTGGTGCAACTAACAGTTGCGTTTCAATCTGTGCCAGAAATATCCCTAATATAGGTGTATTTCTGGATAATAAATGAAAGCCTATGTTTTTTTCTTACTGACGCTTTTTTTTTAATGTCAGCTAAAAGCTAAAAAACAGATAATTCATGGTGTTTTTTACAAATCAAGAAAAAGCCCCACAAAAACCTAGTGTGAGACCAGCTATAGGCATTAATTGTATGTGTTTTGCACCAGTGATTGTGATCCAAAAGCAGGCGCAGGTCAAAAACACAGAATAGGTGTGAATCTTTCCATTATACCTTATCTCTGTGTCGGCTACACGTCTGGTTTAGTTTAACAATGACTGATGGAAAGCACTGGTCAGACATTGATGTGTGATGGCATCCATGTTCTGTCAGTGGTTTTCTGTTACAGATGTAAAATCCTTTCAGTCTAGCAGTGCACATGGAGAAGGGATAACAGATGAAGGCCAAAAAATGGATACGCAAACCAACACTGAACCCTTTACATACATCTTCATGGATGTCACTGACCTTTATCACAGACACGTACTTGTGAAATAGGCCTGAGATTGGTATCACACGGGAGTATTTTGGTCAGTATTTTGCATCAATATTGTCAGGCAAAACTAGGAGTGGAACCTACAAGGAGGCAAACTTCAATGGAATGTTTTGTACTTCCTCAGTGTTTTGGACCCACTCTTGGCTTTGTCTTCCATATACTGACAGGAATACTGCCACGTAGATGAGGCCTTACTAGTAACTGAATTTGTGTGTGCCCATGACAGCACCCCTCTAAGGGCGTGTTCACATGAGCATTACAAATTCCATTGTTTTCTGTTATAAACCTTTAGAAGAATTCTGTTTTGATCCGTCATAATAGAAGTCTATGGGCAAGCAGAACGGATCCGTCCTGAATAATGGGAACCAGACTACAAGTACTTAAACTAAATACCTATCAGGATGGTTTCACATGGGTTTTCGTGGCAATTTATTGAGCCAAAGCAAGAAGTGCTTTGCAAGGGAATGAAAAATATAAAGGAGAGACTTATAGTTCTCTTTTCTGCCGGATCCACTTCTGGCTTTGGCTCAAAAAGCTGCCACAAAAACCTCTGCCAGGAGAAGGCAGTACTGTAGCAGCAGTGGTCAAAGTGTCCAGATGTTCAGGTATTGCAGAAGTTGCTCCTAGAAACCATGCTGATTAGTCAGTTCCTTAAACACTTCTTGGGTCTATAAGCAGGTTCCATGGCCTGAGCAAACTGGAGCAAAACGAAGGGGAGAATGAGAGGTGGGTCTATGTGGAAATGCAGCAAAAAAAAAAAACTCCTCACACAGTAGGCAGTCAGCTGAACCCACTGTTCTCAGCCAACAATACAATAATGTGCATGGCTGCCTTAACAGTGAAGCCAGAGGGAAATATATTTCTGCTGGCTTAAAAGGGTTGTGCCATGAATAACACTTATTGACTCTTCACAGGACAGGGAATAAAGTGTTGGTTTGCTGGGGGTCCGACTGCTGGGACCCCCAGTGGTCACATAAACGCAGGTCTGCAAGTGCCTCCAAGCTGCCCTATGAGAAAGGAGCAGTGGTGCACATGCATAACCACAGCTCCATTCACTTCTATGGGACTGCCATGAGCACAGCACTTGGCAGTTTCATAGAAGCGAGTGGAGATGGGGGTCACACATGCACACCAACATTACTTTCTCATTGGGCAGTTCCGTAGTACTTGTGGACCCTATTCTTGGGATCACTGATCACTTATCGCCTATCCTAAGGATAAGGAATAAGTGTTACTAGTGGAGCAACCCCTTTTTGAGTATTGTTTTCAGACAAGGTCTACATGGGATGGAAATGCTGCAGATTTTAATGTGGAACAAAATGGCAACCACAGAAGAAGTTGGGAAGAGGAGGAGACAGCATAGACTGTACACTGTCTCCTCTCCTCACTAGATGGGCAGCCATTTCCGTCTTTGGCTGAAAAACGTGGAAAATATGCCTCAAAACCTCCTTCAACAACTCAGTGTGACCCTATCTAACCCTTAGTCTTATTCTCATTAAATTGGGCTTTTCCACAGCTTTTCCATGTGTACTATATAGCACATTGCATTATTCTGAGGGGGTACCTGAGAGGGCCTCCAAACATTCAACTTTATTGCCATCCTCAAGTGGAGCACAGGAGCTATGTCTCCCTGACCCGCCATTCACTCTGACCACAGGCACTAGGCCTAAAGCCTATCAGAGGCCAGAGGAGTTGGCGGAATATAATCACCACCGAGACTGCCTGAGCATGGCAACGCAGACAGGAAGAGGACTATGTCCTGCACCGCATAGGAGACAGTAACAGGGATGTAAGTATTTGGGTTTGTCTTATGGCACATATTAGAAGGTGCCATTAGTACTACAGACAGCACTATAAGGGGTTATTTTATTCTACTGGAGGCACTATAATGGGGCATTTCTTTCTACTAGCACACATTATGAGAGCTTTATTAGTACTGGCGGCATTATAAGAGGGCATTTTTTTCCTGGGACACATTATGGATTACTATTGGGGGCATTATAAGTGGAATTAATACTCCTGGGGGACTTTACTACTACGGGGATATGGGGAACATCATTACTACTATGGGGGCATAATGGAGTACATTATTACTACTAAAGGCACTCTTAACCACTTTCCCTCCACCCATTGTATATAAACGTCCAGAAAGTGGTTATGTATCTCTGAATGGACGTTTTAAAACGTCCATTCAGAGATAGCAGCTGCACGCTAATCGTGCAGCTGCACAGCGGGGGACCTGCTGTCAGTGACAGCAGGGTACCCCATAGAGAAGGCAAGGACCGTTCCCAGGAGTCCCTGCCTTCTAGATCGATGTATACACAGCGCTCTGTGTGTATGTGTCTGTCATGTGTGGTGTCCTGTGGACAGATCTGTCATGAACTCCATTGAAAGTCAATGGAGGACGGATCCGTTTACTGAGTGTGTCACATGTCGTAGGTATCCCAAAATGGTAGCAATAAAAACGTCACATGTTTACTGAGTGTGTCACAAGTCGTATGTATCCCAAAATGGTAGCAATAAAAACGTCACCTCATCCCGCAAAAAATGAGTCCCCAAACAAGATAATAGCCAGAAAAATGAAAAATATATGGCTCTAAAAAAATTGCAACACAAAAACATGATTTTTTTTCTAAAAATGCTTTTATCGTGTAAAACGTAAAAAAAAAAATAGACATATTTGGTATTGTTGCGTCCAACAACTGGCTCTACAAAAATATCACATCATCTACCCTATCAAGTGAACCGCGTAAAAAGAATCTAATAAAAATGATGCCAAAACAGCTTTTTTTTTAGTCGCTTCACCTACCAAAAAACATAATATCAAACATTCAAAAAATCGTATGTATCCCAAAATGGTAGCAATAAAAACGTCACCTCATCCCGCAAAAAATGAGTCCCCACACAAGATCATAGCCAGAAAAATGAAAAATTACGTTTTTTTTTCTAAAAATGCTGTTATTGTATAAAACGTAAAAAAATAAAAATAGACATATTTGGTATCGTTGCATCCGTAACAACCAAATCTATAAAAATATCACATGATCTACCCCATCAAGTGAACGATGTAAAAAAGAAATATAAAAAAATGACACCAAACTGCTTTTTTTGTGACTTAACCTCCCAAAAATGAGATTAAAAAGTGATCAGAAAGCCAAATGTACCCCAAAATGGTTCCAATAAAAAGCACAGCTTGTTCCGCAAAAAATAAGCCCTCACGCAGCTCAGTCCACAAAAAAATTAAAAAGTTATCACTCTTAAAAACCATGACAGAAAATTCCATGTTAGAAAATGCAGATGCCGCTCCTCCCCTTCTGAGCCCTGGCGTATCCCCAAATAACAGTTTATGACCTCAATTGGGGTGTTACTGTATTCAGGAGAAAATGGGGAGCAAATTGTGTAGGGATATTATCTTGCTATCTTTTGTGAAAAAGAAAGTTTGGGCCTAACGCACCACTTTCTTGTAAAAAAAAAAAAATCTAATTTTTCATTTTCACATTTTAAATTGTATGAAACGCCGGTAGGGTCAAGTGCTTGCTTCACCCCTTAAAAATTCCCTGGGTGGTGTAGTTTATAAAATGTGGTCATTTTTTGGGGGTTTTCACTGTGGGGATACCTCAGGGTCTCTTCAAATGCCACATTGTGCCCAAAAACCATTCCAACAAAATCTGCCCTCCAAAAACCATATGGCGCTCCTTGACTTCTGTGCCCTTCCGTGTCCCCACACAGCGGTATACGACCACATGTGGGGTGTTTCTGCAAACTGCAGAATTGGGGTAATAAATATTGAGTTTTGTTTTGTTCTTAACCCTTGTTACAGGAAAACATTTATTAAAATGGAAAATCTGCAAAAATTTTGAATTTTGAAATTTCATATCTATTTTGCTTTAATTCCTATGGAATACTTAAGGGTTCCGTTTTTTGTTCTTTATATGTTTCTAACTTGTCAGGTATAACAACTTCCCATATACTTTGTGTTTCCAAAAGCTGCTGGTTTCTCAGAGTTGACTCAGGGTCACATGACCTGTGATGTCACCTTATCTCTCTGCTCTGTGATGTTTCGTTCACAAGCCTCAGAGTTCAGATAACAGTCTGTACACGAGACGTCACTGGCCACGCCCCCTTTCTTTGCCGGGCTCCTGCTATCTGCTTTCTCCCTGGTTTCCTTCAGATAAAATATTAACCCCTTCAGCCAGAACACACTGAGGGCTCAAGGCTTTATAACAAACAGTGGCTGCAGCAGTGAGAGGAGACAAATGCTGGGCAAGGAGCTATAGAGGAATTGTATTGTACAAGAACAGGTAGGGAGAAATTCTGGGTGTTATCAGCAGTGTCATTGTACAGCTGGGACTTGTAGTCCTAACACATACAACATGCTGGCTGAGTATTCCAGCAGGCAGACATGTCACTAAGCACTTTATTTAAAGGGTTAACGACATTTTTAAAACCCGTTTTGAATACTTTGAGGGATATAGTTTCTAAAATGGGGTCATTTATGGGTGGTTTCTATTATGTAAGCCTCACAAAGTGACTTCAGAACTGAACTGATCCTTAACCCCTTCAAGACACAGCCAGTTTTCACCTTAAAAGGGTTCTCCAGGAATTAAGAAAATGAAAATATGTAAATATTACTTCATTATAAATATATTCCCAAATACCTTCCATTAGTTATAATGGCTCGTTTTGTCTGGGGAGCAATCATTAGGGGAAACAAAATGGCCGCCGTCCTGTTAGTCCACACAAAACCTGTCCTAATCACACAGGAGGACAAGTTACTTCACAACACTGAGGTAAAGAGCTGCCTCATCCTCCTCTCTGCTTGTTGGGGATTAAGATCCTGAATACAGATGATAAGATCTTCAGCAGAATCTCTGTAGTAATGGAGATCATGAGGAGACATGAAGTACAGAGAGGAGGTGATGTGGCTAATGAGCAGCAGCTCTTGTATGTAGTCTCCATTACCAGTCCATCCTCTCTGTACTTCATGTCTCCTCATGGACTCCATTCCTACAAAGATTCCGCTGAAGATCTTATCATCTGTATTCAGGATCATAATCCCTGACAAGCAGAGCAGAGAGGAGGATGAGGCAGCTCTTTACCTCAGTGTTGTGAAGTAACTTGTCCTGCTATGTGATTAGGACAGGTTTTGTGTGGACGGTGGCCATTTTGTTTCTCCTAATGATTGCTCCCCAGCAAAACAAGCCATTATAACTAATAAAAGGTATTTGGGAATATATTTATGATAAAATAATATTTATGTATTTTCATTTTCTTAATTCCCGGAGAACCCCTTTAAGGACCAAGCTACATTTTTCAAATCTGACATGTTTGAAATTTTAATGTCTCTGCTTTTAAAGCAGATTGTGATACCTCATAAAATAGTTGTTACTGTACATTTCCCAGATGTCTACTTCATGTTGGCATCATTTTGTAAACATCATTTTATTTTTCAGGAAGTTAGAAGGTTTAGAATTTTAGAAGCAATTCTTTAATTTTTTTTAAGAAAATTTCCAAAACCCACTTTTCAGGGACCAGTTCAGTTATCAAGTCACTTTGTGACTTGATAACTGAACTGAACTGAATTTTAGAAACTACACCCATCAAGTTAATCAAAACTGATTTTACAAACTTTGTTAACCCTTTAGGTGTTCCACAAGAATGAAAGGAAAATGGAGGTGAAAATTTCAAAAATTCACTTTTTTTTGGCAGATTTTTCCTTTTTAATTTATTGTCCCTGTAACACAGCAAGGGTTAACAGCCAAAGAAAACTCAATATTTATTACCCTGATTCTGCAGTTTACAGAAACACCCCACATGTGGTGGTAAACTGCTGTAGGGGAACATGGCAAGGCGCAGAGGGAAAGGAACGCCATATGGATTTTGGAGGGCAGATGTCGCTGGGATAATTTTAAGTTGCCATGTCACATTGAAGACCCCCTGATGCACCCCTAGAGTAGAAACTCCCAAAAAGTGACCCCATTTTGGAAACTACAAGATGAGGTGACAGTTTTATTGGTACTATTTTGGGGTACATATGATTTTTGATTGCTCAGTATTACGCTTTTTGTGAGGCAAGGTAACAAAAAAATGGCTGTTGTGGCACAGTTTTTATTTTTTTGTCTTTTTTACAGAGTTCTGAGAGGATAGATCATGTGTTGCTTATAAAGAGCAGGTTGATACAGACGCAACAATATCAAATATGTGTATTTTTTTGTTGTTGTTTCAGTTCTACATAATAAAGCATTTTTCAAAACAAAAATTATGTTTTTGTGTCTTCATTTTCTAAAAGCTACATTTCTTTTATTTTTCTGCCGATCGTCTTGTGTAGGGGCTCATTTTTTGCGGAATGAGTTGACTTTTTTTTCATATTCAAAAAACGTTTATTGGGTTTTATATTATTTTTTCAAGTATGCACAAACAAGATTAATACAATTTTTTGAAGCATACAAATAAAGCAAACAATGTCGGGAAAAACCAACAGTGTGGCAAGTCTGATTGATAGGACTTATCTAGATAATAAGGTAGATATACAGTTATATAATCGCTCATATGAGTCATAACTAAAAGAGGCATTGGTGTTGCCAACAGCATAAAGGTAGCAAGGGGATTGGGGGGGAGGGACGAAGGGGGAGGGGAGGAGGGGACGGGTGGGGGAACCAGTGAGGAGGAAAAAAAAAAAGGGGGGGCCATAGTAAAAAGAAATGAAGAGGGTAAGGCGACAGTATGAAGTAAGAAGCAGTGGGCTCAAAGGGCATAGGTTTGCAGGTGGACCCATAAAGCAGTGTCAAGCGTTTCTATAAGAACCTGAGCTTCGAAAGGTCTCCCATGGTTCCCAAACCTTAAGGAAAAGGGAGTATTTCTGGGGACTATGGGCAATCAGTTCTTCCATTCTCTGGAGTAACATGACTTCCTAAAACCATTCTTCTAGGGTCGGGGGTACTGGTGATTTCCAATGACATGGGATCACTGTTTTGGAAGCTTGTATAAGATATTTCAAAAGTGATTTCTTATAGGCCGGGACATTAAGGTCAAAGAGAAATAGGAAAAATGCTTCTGGGGAGTTAGGCATTGGAAAACCGGTGATTTTTTGGATATTTGTATGAATTGAGTCCCAGAAAGGTCGTAAATTTGGACAATGCCACCATACGTGTAGTAGAGTGCCCTCAGCTGACCGACAGCGCCAACACCTGTCCGAGACTGATGGAAACCATTTGTGTAATAATGAGGGTACTCTATACCACCTAGATAAGATCTTATAACAGGTCTCCTGTGCTTTAGTGGCCAGTAGTGATTTATGTGTAAATGTAAAACATCTACGCCATTGAGTGGGTAACACAGAAAGGCTTAGGTCTCTCTCCCATTTTGAGCAAAATGAGAGGGGTAGAGACGTTTTTTGTTCCAAAAGTAGCTTATATAAAAAGGAGATGTCACGGAAAATCGCAGAGGGAGCAAAGCAAGCTTTTTCAAAAGCTGTTAAGCTCCTGTTTAGTTAATGGGACGTGCGTAGGGTAACAAAAAAATGTTGTAAGTGTATTCAAATTGGTGTTTTGATGAAAGGGGGGTGTCGCCCTAAATGGAGGGCAGGGGCTTCAAAGCGGAACCAGACAGAACATGACAAAAACGAAGGGGTGCGAGCTTTGTCCCTGTTAGAAATGGTCTAGCAGAAGTACCAGGAGGGAATAGAGGGTGGTCTGTTATTGGGGTTAAGGGCCCCTTGGTGTCTATAAGGGAGGACTCCACGCATATAGTCCTCAAGGTTGCAAAGGTGTGAGAGAAGGTGAAGGATAGCATAGAACGTATGGAAGGTGATACATTCTGTACCCATGGGATAGCCGATAAAGTAGTGGGGGATAGGCTTATGGCTATGGAGACCCACTGCTTCTCGGAGTAACTACGACAGGCATCTAAAAGTCGAGCATAGGCCGCAGCCTGATAGTACAATTTACAGTCCGGAAGACCAACCCCACCTTCTTCCTTCAGACGGACAAGAACATCCCATTTGATCCTAGGCTTACCTGGAGACCAAATAAACTTCAGGAGGCATTTACGAATCCTGTGCCAGAAGGGGTGCGGTATTCGGATGGGGATGGTCTGCAGGAGGTAGAGGAGTTTGGGTAGAATATTCATTTTCAATATGCTAATTTTCCCAAACCATGAGAAGTCCCCACGCCGCCAAGATTCAAGGTCCTTCTCAATTAGGGTGGCTAAGGGGAGGAAATTATCCTGAAACAAACGGGATAGATCAGAGCTCATTTTAATCCCAAGATAGGAGATCCCTTCAGGGGGCCAGGAGAAGGGGAAAGAAGTCTTGAGGGATTGCACGAGATCTGGATCTAGGGAGACATTAAGAGCGTGAGATTTAGACAGATTGACCTTGAAATTAGTCCATGACCCAAATTTGAGAAGCTCCTGTTGAAGACAGGGAAGGGAAATTCTGGGGTTTGTTATATACAGTAAGAGGTCGTCAGCGAAGGCTGCACATTTATACCCCCGACCGCCCACCTGAATGCCTGTGATGTCAGGGTTATCCTGTATATTTGCCAACAGATGTTCCATTACCAGGGCATATAGAAGGGGGGACAAGGGACAGCCTTGGCAAGTACCATTTTGAATAGAAAAGGGAGCCGAAAGAGAACCATTAACTTTGACCCACGCTGAGGGCGAGTGATAGAATGATAGAATTTTTTACGTAAACCATGGGCCTAGGCCAATATGGGTCATGGTCGCTTTCAATGAGGGCCAGGAAATGCTTTCTCAGCATCCAAAGACAGAATCATTAGGGGGGTACGATGTTTTTTAGCGTGGTGAATAATGTCTAATGTCTTAAGGGTATTGTCCCTGGCCTCCCTCCCCGGCACAAACCCCACCTGGTCCAAAAGAACCAAGGAGGGGAGGAAGGGATTCAAGTGATTCGCCAGAAGTTTAGCAAATATTTTAAGTAGAGAGATTTGGTGATAGCTTGCGCACGCTTGAGGGTCTTAGTCTGGTTTGGGGATAACCGCAATATGAACCATGGAGGCCTGCGTCGGGAAAGGGAGGCCAGGGGACACTGCATTAAAGACCCTAAGAAGAAAAGGCAACAATTGATCTGCGAATTCTGTGTAGAAATTAGCCGTATAGCCATCCGGACCGGGGCTTTGCCACCAGGGAGAGATTTAAAGGGGTTCTGTAGTTTTTTCAAACTGATGATCTATCCTCTGGATAGATCATCAGCATCTGATCGGCGGGGGTCCGACACCCGGGACCCCTGCCGATCAGCTGTTTGAGAAAGCAGCGGCGCTGCAGGAGCGCCGCGGCCTTCTCTGTGTTTACCGCAGGCCAGTGACGTCACGACTACTATCACTGGCCTGGGCGCGGCTAAGCTCCATTCATGTGAACGGAGCTTAGCCCCGCCCAGGCCAGTGATACTAGTCGTGACGTCACTGGGCCTGCGGTAAACACAGAGAAGGCCGCGGCGCTCCTGCAGCGCCGCTGCCTTCTCAAACAGCTGATCGGCGGGGGTCCCGGGTGTCGGACCCCCGCCGATCAGATGCTGATGATCTATCCAGAGGATAGATCAGAGGACAGTGGCTTATCCACCGGGTCAGATGGGGCCGGCAGGTTGTATAAGTCAGAGTAAAAAGAGCGGAAAGTGGCAGCAATGTCTTGAGCAGTGTGAAGTTTTTATGAGAGGTACATACAAGGACGCTATTTGTTTCCTGAGTGATCTTGCTAACATCCTCCCACTCTTGTTACCAAACTCATAAAACGTGCAACATTTTTGTATCAGTTTCTGGTAGGATCTGTCAAGGAGGCGTTTGGCTTCTAAGCGAGCCTCCTGCAGAGCCCGAAGGGTGGTCAATGTGAGAGCACGTTTGTGAGCCAGTTGGTGGCTACTTTACCAGGAGCAACAGAAAGGGTATGGGCTTTTTCTTTTTTAAGCCTAGTCCCATGCTTGATCAGGACGCCCCGGAGGACACATTTAAGGGCCTCCCACTGAGTGGTCAGGAAGGTGGTGTCATATTGATGGTTATCAAGAAATTCAGAGATGGACTGGGAGATCTCTGCTATACACACTGAGTCTAAAAGAAGGGACTCATTGAGCCTCCACATCCATTTAGTTTTTTAGAGAGATAAGGAAGTTATAAAGAACAGTAGACTGGGGCATGATCAGACCACAGAATTGAACCTATATGCGTGGAGTCCAACCAGGAGAGAGCATGATGTTGGAGGAGAATGTAATCAATTCGACTATAAGATGAGTGTGGGGGTGAGTAGTATGAGTAGTCCTTGTCTGCAGGATGAAGGCGCCATGGGTCACAGAGTTGCAACTGTAAAAAAGCTTTTTTGACCTTTTTGATCGCCCCATAAGAAAGGACAGCTCGTCCGGAGGAATTATCCAAAGTAGGATCCAAAGTAAGATTCAGATCTCCGCAAAGGATAACTGAACCCTTTAGTAGGGGAATGACTTTATCCACCAAGCTGACTAGAAAGGCAACCTGATTATGGTTTGGAGCATACACATTTAAAAACGTGAATTCCTTCCCACCAATACCTATAGACAGAATTAAGTACCGAGCATCAGCATCCACCACACAATCTAGTAGCTGAAAAGGCAGGGATTTGTGGATCGCTATGGCGACCCCTTTGGACTTATTATGCTGGTTATTAGCTGCATACCAGGTTGTGTAGTAACGATGGCGGAGACCCGGGGTGGAGCCCTCCTTGAAATGTGTTTCCTGAAAACAAATAATGTGTACCATTATGTCGATTAAAGTGGTGGAGTTCCTGATTTCGCTTTTGTGGCGAATTTAATCCTTTCGCATTAAATGATGCGATTTTGAGGGAGGACATTTCTAAACAAGGAGAAAAGAAAGAAAAAAAAATAAATAAAAAAAAAAAAAAATTAAAAATAAAAAATTTAAGGGAGGGGAGGCGAGAGGGAAGAAAGGGAGGTAATTCGGAACAGGTGCGGGTGGAGAAGAAGGGAGGAGAGGGTGGGTGCAGAGGAGAGGAAAAGAAAAAGGAAAGAAGAGAAGGAGGGGAAGGAGGGAAAAAAGTTGAAAGGCGAGGGGGGAGACCCCAAGCCAAGAAAGATGCAAAGACTGTACAAGAAGAGGGACCAAGCGGTCCAAAGAGACGGTCATTTGGGAGGTACGATCCCCCAAGAGAGTGTCTCAACCTATTCGAGGGAGGTGTCAGTTAAACAGCAGAGATCCAACAGCCGTCCCTGCAATGGAACAAGAAACTGAAAGAAAACAACTTTTGTCAGCAAAGTCCACAGCTAGCGCTTGTGAGCAAGGAGATTACAATAGAACAGCTATAAAAGGATATATGAGAACATGATGAGACCGGAGCAATGAGGTATATGTCTTCAGAATGGACGTGCGACTTGAGAGTTCCGTGATGGACCATCTTGACGTCTGTGGCGGCTTCGGGCAGTGCGGGATGGAAGACCCTGGGAACTTCCCGCAGATTGTTGGGAGTACGACAGCCCCTGAGGATGGGGTGGGTTGGAAGGCACAAAGGAAGGCCATTGGCCTAAGTCCACAGGAGGAAGGTCAAGTCCTAGCAGGAATCCGGGCAGATCAGTGATGTTGCAGAGAGTAACAGAACGACCTTTGTGTCCAGCTATCAGAGCAAAGGGGAAACCCCAGCGGTAGGGGATCCCCCTGTCGCGTAGTAAAGATAAAACAGGTTTCAACACTGTTCTTTGGGCCAGGGTATAGCAGGAGAGATCTTGTAGAATCAATATAGACGATCCCGCAAACGAAAGAGATGAGCGTTGTCGTGCCTGAAGAATTTGCTCCTTGATAGCATAGAAGTGAATCCTGCATATTACATCCCGGGGTGAAGAGCCATCAGGGGGAGGAGGGCGCAAGACCCGGTGGGCTCTATCCTATCTCAATATGGGACGATTTTGGTCGCTCCAGTAAATCTTTGAAGATGGTGACTAGAGCAGGAAACAGATCCGTAGGTGCAACAGATTCAGGTATTCCTCGGACACGAATATTGTTGCGGCGGCCTCGGTTTTCAAGGTCGTCCAGGTGTTATTGAAGGATGTGTATTTGAGTCTCATGTGCTCGAGTAATATCTTGAAGAGCTTTCACACTCGTATGGATGCCTAAATGATCCTGAGAGATAGTGTCTACTCGTTCAGTTAGAGTAGTGAGTTCTGCTCTATATTGAGCAAATTCTTGCTTACATTCTTGAATAATTTTGGACGCGAAGGCAGCAAGATCCTCTTTTGAGGGTAAAGAGCAGATTAACTGGCGCAGATCCGCCAAAGTAGGTGGCCTGGTGTCGCCCAGGCAATACTGGAATAGGAGAAATAGGTTCAGCGGCTCTTGAGACAATGGGGAGCAACTGGGCAGGAGCTTGAGGTGAGTCAGGGCGCACTCCTTTGTGGCCCCCCCAGGAAGAAGATCCAGTGGACCATTGTGGAGACACTGCCAGTAAGGAAGTAGGGGAGTCCGGTGGGGACAGGGGACCCCGTGCACGTCCCACTTGAGTAGGACGGAGCCCAGGAGGAGAATGTTGACCCCAGGAGGTGGATAGAGGTCTATATAGTGTTCCTTGATCAGATCCCTGGGGAAGTAGAGAGGAGTGGGCTGCAGCAACTGGAGGATGCTGGGGGTGTGAAGGTTGAGGCAGTAGGTCACAGTGTAGAGGTTCCGGGGGGGGGGGTACAGCTGGAGGAGAATGGAGAGCAGCAGGAGAACCAGGTGGGGACTGTGAAAGGAGCAGGGGATTTGCCTGGTTGAGTGAGGAGGCTTCCACTTGAATGTCTCCACGGGCAGGAGACGAGGAGACACAAGCAGGGGGCACGTGCGGGTCCTGCAGGCTCAGCGGAGCGCCGCCATGTTGATAGTCGGTGGGCTGTTCAGGCGCCTCCTGCTCTGGGTGGACAGAGGCAGAAAAAAGCGCCGTTCCTCGATCTGGCGCAGGGGGGCTGAGTGGGTGACACATGGAGCAGGGTGGGAGCTGGCCTGTCGCGGCGAGGCGGTCACGGAGCAGGCGGACGAGGCCGCGGAGGTAGGTGATGAGTGGCCTCTGCCGCCATGAGGCGGGCCGTTCCCGCGGTCTGGCTGCTCTAGTTCCGGGCCGCTCTCGAGATCCTGGGGGCGCGTGAAAAAGGAGCTGAGGTCCCCTTGCGATGCAGAAAGGGGAGCCGATGGTTGGGCTCTACCCTTTTTGTTTGGTTTGCCCATGATGGCTGTGGGTTAGCGCTGAGGAATAGGCAGGTGGACGGAGGAGCTCTGCAGAGACGCGTCTTCACTCCGCCATGGCTAGCCACGTTGACGTTTTTATAGGTAGCATTTTTGGGTACATATGATTTTTTGATCACTCAATATTACACTTTATGTGGCAAAGTGACCAAAAAAATGGTCGTTTAGGCAGAGTTTTTATTTAATTTTTTTTATGAAATTCTCCTTAGGGATTAGATCATGTGATATTTTTACATACCTAATATACCTAATATGTCTACTTTTATTTTATGTATTTTAGTTTTACACAATAAAAGCATTAAAAAAAAAAAAAATCATGTTTTAGCATCTCTATTTTCCGAAAGCTATATTTTTTTTTTATTTTTTGGGCGATTATCTTATGTAGGGGCTCATTATTTGCGGGAAGAGATGACGGTTTGATTGGTACCATTTTGGGGTGTGTATGACTTTTTGATCACTTGTTATAACAGTTTTTGTGATGAAAGGTGGCAAAAAATGGTATTTTTTGCACAGTTTTTATTTTTTTATGGTGTTTACCTTAGGGGGTAAGTCATATAATATTTTTATAGAGGAAGTCATTATGGACGTGGAGATACCTAATATGTCTACTTTTTTACATATTTTAAAGAAATCATGTTTTAGTGTCTCCATTTTTTGAAAGCCATATTTTTTTTTATCTTTTGGCCGATTGTCTTAGCTAGGGTATTTTTTTTTGCGGACAGAGATGACGGTTTGATTGGCACCATTTTGGGGTGTGTATGACTTTTTGATCGCTTGGAATTACACTTTTTGTGATGAAGGTGACAAATAAAATTGCATTTTTGGCACAGTTTTTTTTTTTTTTTTTACGGCGTTCACCTGAGGGCATAAATCATGATATTTTTATAGAGCAGGTTATTACGGACGTGGTGATACCTAGCATGTATACTTTTTTATATTTATTCCAGTTTTACACAATAAAAGCATTTTTGAAGGAAAAAAATCATGTTTTAGTGTCTCCTTTTTCTGAAAGCCATATTTTTTTAATCTTTTGGGCGATTGTCTTAGGTAGGGTGTCATTTTTTGCGGGAAGAGATGACGGTTTGATTGGCACTATTTTGGAGTGCATACATCTTTTTGATCGCTTGTAATTACACTTTTTGTGATGTAAGGTGACCAAAAAATGGCATTTTTTCCCCAGTTTTTTTAAAAAATTTTTTACGGCATTCACCTGAGGTGGTAGATCATGTGATATTTTTTATAGAGAACTTTGTGACGGATGCGGCGATACCCAAT